>JAHPZR010024962.1:10000-17500 GCA_019787425.1 Platygyra sinensis
ATAAATCAATGCAATTAGTAAATGCAAGTGAATTCTTTCTCTAAAAACTATCTCAGGAACCAATAGAACCAATACATAATTATGCTAATTTATGTTGGAGGGGATTCATAGAGGCAGCATGGCCTAGTGGTTTAGGGCATTGGAATTGAAATCTGGAGGTCCCTGATTCAAATCCTCCAGTGCTACTGCTATCTGGATTTGTTCTCGGTAGTCCCAAGTTCAACTCCTCAACCACGTTGTGTAAATATAGCCAACTGGTTAGCCTCCCATCTTAATAGTTTATGTTATCTTTGCTGTGTTTGGTTATTTATTTAAATTACAGCCTCTCCAATTAGCACAACAGTGCTAAATACATTCAGCACTTAAATTAAGTTATTATTATTATTATTATGATTATTATAATTATTATCATTATCATTATCATTATCATTGTCCTTGTCATTGTCATTGTCATTGTCATTGTCATTGTCTCTGTCATTGTCATTGCCATTGCCATTGTTATTGTTACTGTCATTGTTATTGTTATTATTGTTATATTCACATGAAAGACTGCGTGGCTGCATAATAGTCTGCTCAGCAGCAAGACTTTCCATGAAATGTAGTAATTATTACAGAGTTGGTTTAAAATATCCAGTTGCATTGCACCGCAGTAAAATTCAAAAACTAAATATCACAAATAATGTAATTTTCATTTTCATTTTTAATATAATTTATTTTGAATCCAACATTTTTTATCACACAGGATGAGAAAAAGTAAATAATCTTTACATTTTCCCAGCTGCCAGTTTAGTAATTGTTAGACCCCTCTGAAAAAATGGCAGTCCTCCAAAAGTGAGCATTGTAAATGTAAATGTGGTAAATCATGTTTTCATATCATGGTTGTTCTTTTAAATCAAATCTGAGGACATCAAGTACACCCAAATATAATTGTGCGAAGTAAATGTTAACTATGCTAATTGATGCTAACCTTGATCAAAACAGACCATTGCCATCAAGTCGTGTCGGAGGAGTAAATGTGGGTGAGTGTGCCATGCAACCCAGTGGAGAGGTGTGAAGCAATGACGCTTAGTTTTCCCCTCCAGGAACCCCAACTAATGACCACCTCCTGAGGGGTACTCCTAGAAAAATTGGGTGGGAGTAAAATTTCCATGCCCCAACCTATTCACTACCGTTTCGGCTGATACAATTGCCCTAGACTATAAAAGGCCTTTTGTGGATGTTCTTATCAGTAATGGTAAAAAATCATCTTCTTCAGAAAGCATACGCAGTTTACGACTAGAGCGCAAAAACCATGCCCTATTTATGACAAAAATGGCCAAATTGCACCATATTTATGACCAAAACGGCTTAAAAACCATACCCTTTAGGGCCGCACATATAGCCCATAGACGTGAGTACCCCCCGGAGACCAACTCTCTCAATCTCTGTACAGCGGCCAGTTTTATTTGCCCCGGCGGACCGTCCATACATTTATTTCTGCTCCACAACAGCCGCCTCTACACGACGGAAACGACTACTAAAGCGCGTCCCAAACTACCAAAATAAGCTCTTTACAACGATCAGTTGATCACCGATTGACAAAACTTGATCACGAAGTTGATACAACAAAACTCGTGCTCAAATATATTACTGAGCTATAGTGCAAATCCTGCACCCCAGACCAGAGGCACAGTTTATAATTTAGATAAGTCTGACGATAAGTCTGTGTTCCCAAAAAAAAACGTGTCATATTATACCCCTACCTCCCAACAAAGGTCACTATCCTCTGTCCCCCTGGTGGCCGTTGTAGTGAGGTTTGCCCGTAAAGGGGGTGAGTTTCTGAAGAAACTGCTGCGCGGCGTCGGTGGGGAGAATTACAAGATAATTTGGTTTTATCAACTGGGTTGATAATGTGAGTGGGTCACCGTAAAGGCATTCGAAAGCTTCCGAATCTCTTTATACGGCAACCAATTAACATTATCAACCCTGTTGATAAATTCTAATTATCTTGACTGTATTAGCATTATGTTAGTCTGCACACAGACCCTCTATTTTGTCTCGAGTTAGTGGAGATCGCAAGCTTGTCAAAATATCAACCAGGTCGGCGCGTGAGATATGAACGAGCCAAAACGCAAGAGAATCTTGGGCTGGGGAAAGACAAACCGAGGGACGTTAACTTTTATTGCGTCTGCTTCTCGGCCACTCTCACGCTCAGCATTCGTATTTTTCGTACCATCGTAGCCAAAAATAACGTCTGTGGGCAGACTGCGCGCAACTGAACAATCAGTGCAATGTCTCCAGGGTCGGAAATTGCGCTTTCCTGGTCGCCATTGCGACTAAAAATTTTGCACTGGCGACCAGAATTTCACAGCTGGTCGCCACATTTTCCCATTTGGCGACTGAAAAAAAAGGTCAGTCGCCAGTTGGCGCCTGCCTAGAAAAGTTAATTTCCGACCCTGAGTCTAAGTAAGTAAGTAAGTAAGTAAGTAAGTAATTTATTTATCCACATTTCACATATGAGTACAAATAACTCGTTTTAACGTGAACGTGCATATAATATAACTACATCATAAAGTAAAATGGGAAAACAAGATATATATATATATATATACAGGAAATAAATAGGCAACATTAAAATTAAGTGGAGACAAGCCATAGATAAATCAAACTATGTACAAAAGTTAAATATATAGGAAATATATAGGAAATAAATAGGGAATATATATATAGGAAATAAATATATAGGAAAAAAAAAATAGGCAACATTAAAAGTAAGTGGAGACAAGCCATAGATAAGTCAAACTATGGACAAAAGTTACAATCACACTCCATTCTGGTAGTCAAATTGACTTCGTCCAGCATTGATTTAAAAATATTAAGAGATGGAGCTCTCCTTACATAGTTCAGGTAGATTATTCCATAATCTTGTAGTGATGTACTGATATGACCTATGCATGAATCTGCTAAAATAGATAGGCTGATCAAGCTTGCAGAAGCCTCTGAGGTCATATTTATTAGTACGAAGTAAAAACATCTCCCTAATATTATTCGGCCCCGTATTATATAAACATTTATAAAAAAGGCAGAGAGCATGAGAATATCTGCGATGCTCTAGGGTCTTTAGACCCACATGGTCAAGTAGGGTACTATATGAGTTTGACTTAGCCATGTTCAAGAGAGTTCTAATGGCGTACTGATTAGTAAGCTCCAGTTTATTAGATAAGCCAGACGATAGTCCAACTAAGACTGGAGCACAATACTCTAGGTGTGGTAAAATAAAGGCCTTGTAAATATTGACCATCACTTCTGGAGATATGAATTTACGAACTCTCCTAAGGGCACTAACTTTGCCGTTAACCTTATTACATACAGATTTGATGTGGACTTTAAAAGATAAAGAGCTGTCAATAGTCAGGCCTAGTAACTTCATATCGTATACCACATCCAAGGGTGGTCTAGTACGGTCAGCAAACAATTCATAGCATGGCGGATTGTCACCCAATGGCAGTACTTTAGTTTTAGATTCGTTTATACTTAAGTAATTACGCTTGAACCATGACTGAAGCACATCAAACTTGCTCTGAGATCTTGACTCTAACGCATATTTATCAGGGTGTGACAGATACAGTGTCGTATCATCAGCATAAAGCCTTAGTTTAGCATTGTTGACAAAATAAGGGAGATCATTAATGAATAGGTTGAATAGGAGAGGTCCCAATATTGATCCTTGAGGAACACCATGCTGGATTGTTTTCCAATCCGAGTAGTTGTTACCGATCTTAACTCGTTGCAATCTATCATGCAGATAAGAACGAATAAGATTCATTGCGCTTTCAGTAAAGCCATAAGCCTTCAACTTGGAAATAAGTAGGCTGTGAGAGATTGAGTCAAAAGCCTTTGATAAATAAATGTACTGAATGATCTCTGCTGATCGGGTTTGTTGTTCGATTGAGCCAGAGCGTTTAGATAGAGACTGAAATAGACTTAAACATGTTAAATGGATGTTCCTAAACACTTAAAGATGAAGTTTTGCCCGGAGGAGTGATACTGCTTTTACCATTTGAAAATATAAGGTTTGTCATCGTTGTTACATCGTTGTTACACCAACTAACTTACAACTTTGCATTTTTTTTTTCAGTTGTTGGTGATCTGAGCACATTATACAGAACGGTAAAAAATGACATCAGACCAAAATCAAAGGCAAAGGGAAACCAGTAAGTTGATCCATGCTTATTGATTTTCTTAAAGGCCTGTAGATTAGTGTGCGGCACTTATTTTTTGCGGGAGTTTTAATTTTTGCGAATCGGTGTTTTTTTTTTTTTTTTGTATTTTGCGAGAACTAATTTTTGCGATTATCGGAAACCCGCCTGTAATTGAAATTACAAAATTTTTGCATTTTTAATCAAACTTCATGTAGTCGACTAGTGAAATACCTCGCAGAGATGTAAAACACAGTAATCCAGTGATCAGTGTCACCCTCACAATCACATCGTGCTCTTGTGCAGAATTTTTGAATGCTTTTCTAAACGGAGCACCTTTTAACGGTCCTTTCCTGTAAACTTCTCTTTCTAAACGTTTTGTTTCCCGTTTCATTCTCATTTTCGAAAGGGAGATCCGAGATCAAGTACTGTCCCAGGATTCCATCGGTGGGTGCTTGTATACTCTGTATAATTGTACATGTACTTTACGAGAGCAGTAATCAAAGATAGAAATAATAACTATCGGGTAATAGAAACCCATCCCATCCCCAAGGAAGAAAATGTAGTTTAAAAGGCAATTATACGGGTGAGGAATATTTGTGAAGCAATGCAAAGGACAGTCAAAGTCAAATTTGTTTACTTTGTCATAAACATGATTGTATTTCAGTCGGCTAACGTATACGTTACAAGGAGGGTGTTTTTTTCACTTTTTGTTTAGAGTTGTTAAATGGTTTGTTCAAGCTGGATCAAGCTTTTCCTGCAAATTTTAGGGGGTAGAAAGTAGCATTCATTTAATTCTGAGGTCGTCCCATCTGGAACATAAGGCCACACGCAAAATGTGCCTGAGGCTCTCTGCTTCAGCTCCATCTCTCCCTTGCACGCCATTACGACACCTAGATTCTTTTGGGGAGCGTATTTTAATTTGATTTTGAATAGCCGTGTCTAGGTTTTTGTCGTGTTGGTGACAAGAACACTCACTATCTATCATCATTGGTCCTTAAAGAGTATCTGGAGGGAATCTTGTGCTTTAAATGAGAGTACAATAGAACAAACAACAGAAACAATGCTCCTAGCCACAAGACAATAACAGCTGCTACAATGATAAAACAATAGCAGCTTAGGACAGCTGCTCGACGTCTTCACTACGGCACTACAAGAGCTTACACTGCTGTTTGAGAGCCTTATAATGTCACTTTTCACCTATACGATTGAGTCGTGGGTTTGTACCCACCATAGTAAATTGAGAGGTTTTACAAGCAGGCTCAGCGTTACACTGATAACACTGATTTATTCTCCACACTACAATACAATACAAAAGTACAGTCAAACAGCAAAGGCTAATCGCGGTGGGCGGAGCACAATAGCCTCCATTTGGCGCAATAGTATGCTCGGTTATTTTTCCGCGGGTGTTATCTGTTTCGAGAAGCAAACAGTTTTCCGAGAACGTAGCTTGAGAAAAACTGGAAGCTTTGAGGAACAGATAATGTTCAAGGGCAAAAATCCTAGCATATTTTAGCGTTAAATCGCGGCTGTTGTGTTTATTATCCTTCAAATCTCGAAAGGCAGCACGCGCAGTTTTGAAAATCTGGGAATATGTATGGTGAGTGTGAGGTCAAGATGGCTGGATATTGGCCAAGTTCTTTTTTTGCGTGTTTATGGACCGAGACGAAGTCGAGGTCCATAAACTCGCAAAAAAAAGAACGAGGCCAATATCCAGCCATCTTCACCGAACAAACTTGGTCAATAAAAGATTTATTATATGGCTTTTGGTGAAATTTTGCTTTCGGGATGCAGCGGGTAGTCCCGAGCGGGCAAGATGGCTCTATCTTGCCCGCTCGGGTAGCCAATCACAGCGCGCGATTTGGTTCATCTTGCCCGCTCACGGAGCTAGCCATATAATAATTAGTAATAAATAAACCCCTTCAGGCGGCTGGTATGTCGGCTGATAATGTCCGCGGCTGAGATTGTCCGAAAAATGAACATTTGCCCGAGAAGCGTAGCTTCGAGGGCAAATGTGAAATTTTGAGGACAATCTCTCAGCCAAGGACATTATCAGCCGACATACCAGCAAGCCAGAAAGGGGTTTATTTATTTTATAACACTCCCATTAATTTTCAGTTCGCAATAAACCGCTCGTAAACATGGTAAAAAAGCCATTGGTGATCTGATGGCGAATGCGCGTGATTGATGTGAGAGAGCAAAGTAAATTCGATTGGTTTAACTAAATTTATTTCCACTATGATTGGACAAGCTGTCATGTGAAATTAATTCTCGTAACGCCCCCTTGGATCAGAAACTCGAAAACTTGGCGCTTTTGATTCATATATTCCGACGTACTGTTCATAAACTTGACTAGAAAGAAATGTATTTCAGTCTCGCAATTTACATCTGTGGAACACAGAATGTGTAAAATCTGTAGTACTTGAAGGTGGACTGATTTTTCGTCGCTCTCTCGCTTGAGATGACGTACTTCTTGTTTTGAGCTTAAGGTCACCGAGTTTCATCTCGCGTTGGTTTTCACGGCCTCTCTTTCCGAAGTAGAGAATGGCGTTAAACCATGCCGAATTTGCAAAACTTTCTGGAGTATTCAGACCAAGCTGATTTGCCGCTGCATAGAGGACTTCAAGGTCTTCGCTGGAAATCAATCCCTGTCGCACAAGATCTTTCAGTGATGGATCTAGAGCTTCGTTTGCCGGCTTGAATACTTATCCCGGATAATGGAAAACGGCTTTCTTTGAAGGGAACCGGAAAAAAAATCTGTCCAGCCCGGAACGAATTGGCTTACACAGTGTTGCGACTGTATGGTTTTCCTTCCACTGAATTTTCTGGCTTCTGCGTAAAAACATGGTCGACAATTCTGGCGGCTCCATGATTTCAAGTGCGACTGGAAATTTTTTCTCCTTCCTCCACACTAAAGTCTTTTTATTTCGCTAAAGTCTTTTTATAGTCGGACGTGAACGGTTGGTTTATTTTATAGTTAGCATTGGCGTAGCCAGGATTTTTCAAAGGGGGGTCACACTGACTCATACAGAGGGTACTCATCAGATTGTCACCTGAATATTGTAGGTTGTTTGCTTACAAAAAGGCTTCCAAAGGGGGGGTCACGGGCACCCCAGGACCCCCCTGGCTACGCCCTTAGTTAGTTATCACATTGTATTAAATCTTTATTTTGTAAAATGAATCGGTTTAAATTTACGTAGGACTAAATATTAAAAGTCTACTCGTGACTTTCTCCACCTTCAAAGACATTGACAGCGTATTTTGGTGACTTTTTTGTTCTTTCCGGAACAGCACTTGCCATCAGCTTTTTAATGTAACCATC
>JAHPZR010024964.1:0-2500 GCA_019787425.1 Platygyra sinensis
TGAATTCAGTGTATCCCCTCCGCCAAAGATGCTGGGAAATAACCACGCTACAGCACAATAATCACAGAATAACAAGGTAAAATCGTATCCCATTTCGTTCAGTTACTCGCTTTTCTCTAGCTTGAATTTGCAGATTGATTATAATTATAGCTCTACTTTACGAATTTCTCTTCTAATGCACGCAAAAAGGCGTGAATGCATTCTAAAACGTTCAACGTTTCTCCATAGTTTCACACGAAACCGTTTTCTATTTTCTTTATTCGGATTTAAAACTGAACCCTAATCATTGCACGTTCAACTTAGATATGTCCTCACAGAGTCGCAGTTTTGTAAAACGTACCATTGCGATATGAAGTCGTAGTTGCGTGAAAGAGGAGAGATCATGTGGGGTACTGTACAATGACGAACTCCTAAAGACGAAAACACAGAGTCCACAAATAAGTAGAAATCAACAGACTGTTTAACTGGCAATTTTCTCTTATCAGTGCATTCATTGCTCGCTTTTGCTAAGCACAGTGCGAATTTAAAAGGCAGTTATCTTGAAGAGGCTTCCCAGTGTTGATTAAATTTGCATTAAAGTTAATTCCAGAAGTGGAATTTAAAACGACTTACAGCACCGAACGAACAAATACACCCATTATTTATTTTAAAACCTCTTATGTTTACTTTAAAAATTGTACATTAAAAGTTGTCCAGCTTTACCTTCTCGTTCGCAGCTTCATAAGTCTCGCCGACAAAGGCTCTGTTTGCTCGATTTTCTCTTTACTCGAGCTTGTAGCCGCGTCCATCCGTTCCTCATCGTCAAAATCTTCGTTGTTTACAGCTTCGTATCCGTCTGATCTCGGTCGATCTTTGCCCTGCATTTTTCTTTTTGTTCGTCGCTTCCAAAGTGACAGCTGCCGACTCGGAAGGCTCTTCAATATATCAGCTATTTTAGAATTAGTGTCATCCTCATCTGCTAAAGAAAAACAAGTTTCTTGTCGGTCACCTGGAAGGCTCTTGAAATGAAATTCAACACAAACCTGAGAATGAATAATTTTTTTATAAAAACGCAAATGCGTTCTTGAAAGTTGACAGATTTCTAAGCAACGACTTTGTTGCTCAGAACATTGGACGGAAAGTTTAAAAATGCAAAAAAAAAAACATGGAATTTGCGAAAGGTAGAATGTTTAATAGGCTACCGGGTTTAGTTTGTCTGCAACGCAGACTAAATGTTTAAGTGAACAACACGATTGTTTATCGAGTGTTGTCCGTTGTTAACAAATTTGGAAACTGGCACATGACAACAAGCTTAAAAGAATGATGTTCAAGGTTAAAAAAAAAAACGATCTCTGAAGTATCAAATTCTACTTGCAGAATTGTCGGAGAATTAGTTGGCCCGCCCAAGTTTACGAGAAAACATCAATAAAAGTATGGAAGAAATCGTATCGAGTTTTTTTTCTATATCACCAACAAACACGTGTTTCTGTGTGTTCTCTTTACGGACTGGAGTCTGCTTCATGCTAGTCTACCAAGAATATTTTTCACCAAGTTCAAAGTGAGATATCTTTAGAATTACTTTCAAAGGACCAAACGTTTTAACTAAAAATTGAAAATAATGCTTGACTTAAAACTAACAAATACGACGACATTTTAGCCCAAGGGATACTCGGGTTAAAAACTGATGAAGTTTTAACCAAAAAATCGATATCATCATGGTTCATCGAAAACAAGACCTCAAAGATTCCCGAAGGGACAAACCTTAACTAAACACGTCCCATATTGGAAAAAAATATCCCAAAATGTATGAGATATGATTCCCTTCAACAATTGACTGTTTAATATATACCGTCTTTTTTTCATAATTAATATTATCAAGAGTTTTATTTTGCCAAAATCCGAAACGGCTTTCATTTTTCGAGAATCTCAGACAATACTAAGGATAATTTGTAAATTCTACGCAAAAGTGTTATAAAACCAAGAAAAATCTCTCACAACTCCAGTCCTTATTATCTAAAATTATAAATGTCCTGAAAGTGTTAACCTCGCGGACAGCCTCGGTGCCTCACTAACTCATTAACTGATTAACCCAGCATGCAATACCTGCTATGGTGCAAAATTCGACAATTTGTGTCTAAACATTAGTGTCATCGTCATCAGCTAAAGAAAAAGAAGTTTGTTGTCGGTCACCTGAAAGGCTCTTAAAATGAAATTCAACACAAACCTGAGAATGAAATTTTTTTATAAAAACGCAAATGCGTTCTTGAAAATTGACAGATTTCTAAGCAACGACTTTGGTGCTCGGAACATTGAACAGAAAGTTTAAAAATGTAAAAAACATGCAGTTTGCGAAAGGCAGAATGTTTAAGTGAACAGCATGATTGTTTATGGAGTGCCGTCCGTTTTTAACAAATTTGGAAGCTGGCACATGACAACAAGCTTAAAAGAATGATCTCTGAAATATCAAATCCTACTTGCAGAAGTGTCGGGGAATTAGTTGGCCCGCCCAAGTTTACGAGAA
>JAHPZR010024964.1:5000-12440 GCA_019787425.1 Platygyra sinensis
TTGTTTGTTAATGTCCTATTGTTCTTGAACAGGACGGTCTCGTAAATTTACGATGTCTTTCCTACCAACAAAATTCACGGTTTTTTTGTAAAAATGATTCAGTTTTGTAATAAGACTGTTAAAATCTAAAATTGACGGCATTGTTGTGTTGGACTATTCAGCTGGAAGCGACATGATTGTCATTTCGGATCAGTGAACGAACTAAGTTCACAATTGCACGAAAGACTGTATTGTAACATTGAACAAATATAGTGTTGTCCAAGCCTACCCGTCTAAAAGCACGAGTTAACAACCACCGGGTGTAAAGATAGATTTGCATAAACAAAAATCACTTTATAGGCATTTTAACATGGAAAGTCACTTAAAATATAACATTAGTCGGCTTGCTATAATTTACCAAGTGCTTCGAAGCGAAACTTTAAAAATCCATGTTAAAACGCTTTGCAAAAAAGAAAGCCAATGCAAGTGACGCGTGTTTTCATTGGGTTTATACATAGTTCGTTAAAAATCATCGGAACTTTTACAGCTACATGTACAAGTGTAGAGTTCCTGAGGTCCATTCGACTTAATTCTACTAACAAAGCACTGATGCACGCTATGGACTCCATTTAACATGCAGCGTTCTATAAATGAGCTCAACGGCTTCTAACAATATAAACTATAAAGGTTGTAGAGCGACCACGTTTTATCACTCGTTTCTCATAAAACGACATAATAATCACTTTAGCATTTTACTAACCGGAATAAATCGTTAGTTTGGTGTCGGGCGCGTCGGAGACGTCTTTCGATGCAGTGCTCATTTCGTGTTGATCTCCATCCATTTCCACGCCAGTGGTGTCTGTTTACATTTTCATTCTTCAGTCGAAAGTAAACTGGCTTCAATGACAGTTCCTGTCCGTTTGATTCGACGAACCAAAGCGGGAGATACTCTTGAATTAATTGTTGCAGGTTTCCCACTCGAATATTCACCTATTACTGACACGTTGAATAAACAAACACAGGGGACAGATTCAGCCGAGTTGAAAGCTTTCCCTGGTTAAACAAAATTTGCATAAGATTTTCCGCGTCAGTCTTTTTAAACATACTTTAAAGTCCCTTGTGGGTTTTTCGCATCAGCGAGCGCGGAAAAAAAGGAAACCTCAAAAACGCGATATTCATGATTTACATGAAACAAACGACATAAACTCGCTTTTCTCTAAGAACACATGTTGCCACAAAATGGCAAACTGATAGCTTTATAATAAGTTTTGCAACTAGACGCTAATAAAATGACCGCAATCAAAAATCAAAGTTTACAGAGTAAACGGTATTAATAGGCGCAAAAGTTTTTTTTTATGAATAACTTAAGTGATATTATTCTCAAAGTCTCGCGGTAATTTGATGTACAGCCACCATTGCAAATACAAATTCACTTCTGAGGATAAATTTGTTTAAGTGACGTGTTTAAAAGAAAATCTTTTTCGAAATTTAAATAAAAATAATGAACTGATACTTTTTCAGAGAAAATCTGTTGCCAAGAGTTTCTTGTTGTTATGAAGAATTTTTTCTTCTCATTAAGTACCATTTATGACGGTTAATTAATAGTGTGTTTTTCATTCTTTCATTTCATTAAGACATGCAAAGCAAGGCAAGGCAAAGCGCAAACAAACGAAATCAACGACTGTAATTTCTGTCAAGAAGTATTTTTATTCAGTAAGAATGCGTCAATTCCACCATCGTTTAAAACTCGTATTTTTTTCACACTTTTCATCCAATCAGGGAAGACTACTACCCAGGGAATCAACAACCGAATGTGCACTTAATTGTTTTCTTGTTACCTATTTTTAATATTTAGAAAGGTAACAGTTTTCCTATGGACACTTTCTTTCCTTTGGGTGGAGCGTGTGAAGACGCACCAACGGAATGTCTGCGTAACAAGCTAAAACTATCCGTGTTGCAGTCTAAAACAGCATTGATGCATCATTCTCCAAGAACATTTTCAACACTCAAAGCGATTGAAAGTTTGACTCCACTGATGACCTTAAATAGATAATGTAATTTAAATTTTTACTGCATAGGTGACCTAAACAGTTGCGGTGTCATCATCGAATTTTCACTGTGAAGAACAGCTCACGGCTTGAAATGACCTTTTCAAAAACTAAAACTATAAAGACGTGATATTCTTACAATCCATGTTGGTACATTCACCTGCGAATCATCACTAATCCTAACTCCAAAACTAGTTTTACATTGAGGGTGGTAAAGGAGGAGGGGGGCCAAAGATCACGTTTCACGGAAAATAAATTGGTCCTTTCACAATTCACGGGAAATAAAATCGGTATTTTACGTTTCCCGAAAAAAATGACACTTTTTGACAGGAAGTTAAATAGCTTGTGATATTTGAAAAGTTACACACAAAGCACAGCCTTGTTAGATGTCTTTATCATCCGTCTGCTTCTTGTTCTGAGCGCAGCAAAAAGAAAACCGAGAAAGAAGATGAAGAGGTCTTGTCCTATCAGGGTCACGCAATATTGTTAATTGTTGTCGAAGACAATAGAAGGCACAATCAAAATCACGGTTGACGACGAATTAATTAAAATACTTCTTTCTTATTTTAAGGAGAATTATTTCGGAAAATCATCATTCACGGCTTCTAATGAAATCACGATTCACGAGAAAAAAAAAACAAGCCATTTCACATTTCACGGGAAATAAATTAAGCCATCCACGAATCAAGAAATTACCCTTTACCGCCTTCTACACTGTTTAACCATGGATAGAAAAGAGACTGGCAGTCATTTTACAATCCATGGTTTAACCCCTTGAACTGAAACGTTACTTAATCCCAAATACTAAACCTTCCATATCTACCTCCAAAAATGAGATCCTTGTCGTTTTATATAACTTCAGCCTACGTAATTCATGGACTGTTCTAGATAAAGAAATTTCAATATAGGATTTCTTCCCCACCGGCATGGCCTCGAGGCAACAAGCAATGAGGCTGTTTCCCGCCAAAACTCTTGACAAGTGGTTTTGGCGCGCTAACCAGTATGTCTACCGCCGATGACCACCGTCACACAACGGTCACATTAGGGGAAGTTCTATTGGACCCATTATTGGCACCGGTCTTAAAATGCAGACGGTTCGTTTTTTCAACGTTACATTGTTAGGGATATATCGCTGACTTGAGATATATCGCGGGCTTGTTACTTTTGGGAGTGCTCGCTGGGAATCGCTGGGTCATTGAAATCTTATCCGCCATTTTGAAAATCACGAGGCATGGAGGACAGTCCGAAAGAAAGAGCTTTTTGAGGAACAAGCAAAAATTTAAGAGTGAATATCTGGAGAGACATTTACGAGAATCAAAGCGAACACTTATCAAAGCTAACTTTACAACAAGGCCATCTAGACGTGCTCATGAAGAAAATTGTCTTCGAAAAGATTTCAACGATTGAGATACCCATAGGCGTACGAGCCGGGGGGCGGGGGGGGGCTGCAGCCCCCCAGTCGCAGAAAATTTTGAGGTTTTTCGGGCAAAACGCTGATGATTCGGGCAAAAGTACTCGGGAGAAAGCATTCTAAAAGGTAGTCAAGGCCTGGCTTGTAGGTTACTTCCACTGGCGTTTGTCTTGTCAAATCGGAGTTAAGGTCAAATCAGGGGCACCCAACGAGAATATAGTTCAAAACCACTTAAACATAGCATTGTTAAACGTATTTTAGTATTTAAACGGTGAATGTGGGCATATTTTTATCCCCTATAAATTTTTCATCTGTTCGGATTTCTCTAGCTGAAAGTCCAGTGATCCGAAAATTATAGGGATCAAACCTTACCTGTTCGAAAATCTCAGCGAGAAAAAAGGCTCCCGATAATTCTAGGTGACCTTTTTAGGGTAAAAATCCGTTGAAAATGGGCAATTTTACCATTTTTTAGATGTTCGAAAATCCTAGGAGAGGCAGGCAAGTAAGTAATTTTACAACAAATGTTCCGAAAATTCTAGATCTCAAATCGTCTTCCGAACAGATATTTTTTCGAAAATTGTCGTTGGGTGCCCCTGTCAAATGATCTAAGGATCCACAATTGCAGGTATTCTGTTTTGGAAAAGCCATATGCCAATTAAATGTGTACCGTGGGAATCCATGATGTTATTTCCATTAGTGACAAAAGGATGAAAGCAAAGGACGACCAAGATGGGCTCCTGCCAAGACTTATGTTTTTGTGGTGGCTTTGAAAAGAGCCCTTTTGAATGGCTCCGCAAAGTGCCGGTTTAAAATTCCTGAACTTCTCGCACGAGGAACAATTAACTGTTTCTTTTATAAGTTTCTGATTTTACCAGGCTGTCGAATGAAGTCATAGGCTAGGAGTATGCAATGTTTCAAAATAACTACAGTGGAATCCTGATTTCTCGAACCCTCATTTTTTCGATCCTTCCGATAACTCAAACCAAAAGTCGTTTCCCTCTCCTCACTCAAACGCCATAATTTCACGAACTGTCCGGCCGATTTTTAAAAGCAATTTTCATCAGTTCCCTTGGATGTTCCAAAAAATCGGAATTCGGCTGTGTTTCCGTAATGATAACAGTGTCATTAGACGTACGAATTGGGAACGTTTTTGTTTTTACTGCGATTTGAGTACGTATATACAACTGACACTTTCGAGCATTTTGTAATTTTTTTCGGGCAATAAGGTCGCCGCCCCCCCAAGTCCGAGGGTGCCCGTACGCCTATGGAGATACCGATGTCTGCAAAGCTCTATCGCTATGTTATTACTAAGGCGAGAAAACTTTATCATGCACGATATAAATAACAAACGCGATCCAAAGATAATTAACTTAAATAAAATGGCTATACCCCTCTGGGCTATACCCAAGAAAGCTTATTTGTAAGTTGTCTTTCTTTAGCAGGCATTATCACAAGATAATGAAACTAAAATGTAAAGCACGTCGATATTTATCATTGTTTTCTTGCCACTGTGTGAGTCATATGACCAATTATGTGAATTTCAAACAAAGTAAAGATGTTGAGAAGAATCCAGGACCTACTCAATGCAACACTGATCATCATGAAGTAATAATTAGACCTTTTATGCAAAATCACAGCTCAACAATGCAGTTGACCTCTCCTATTTCCTCTGAGAATTTGATGCAGTCAAGATTAGGTGAACTTGGTTTACAATCAATAGATGTTGGCGGGCAGGTGATTGTTTCTTTAGATCTGAATCACATCAGTTATATGGCAATAGCAACCATCATATGCGTATACGTACTGCTGGGGGAGACAAAAAACTCTGAGAGTTTTTTGTCTCTGATTGTGAGTTACGTCAGTATTAGCCTCCACAGAAGAGGGGGAGGGGCGCGAGAGGTTAACTATATTTATGCAATCCGATGTCCCACTGGGCCCCGGTAAGTTCCACGTAGTGGTTCTAGTTTTTCAAACATTTCAACTGTTTTCCGTTATTATCTCTTCGAGATTTTTTAATGACATCTAAACCGCGGTCACATGGATCGTAACGCAAGACCCCTTAAACTTTGAGAAAAATTAAGTCGAATGGACCTCAGGAACTCTACACTTGTACATGTAGCTGTAAAAGTTCCGATGATTTTTAACGAACTATGTATAAACCCAATGAAAACACGCGTCACTTGCATTGGCTTTCTTTTTTGCAAAGCGTTTTAACATGGATTTTTAAAGTTTCGCTTCGAAGCACTTGGTAAATTATAGCAAGCCGACTAATGTTATATTTTAAGTGACTTTCCATGTTAAAATGCCTATAAAGTGATTTTTGTTTATGCAAATCTATCTTTACACCCGGTGGTTGTTAACTCGTGCTTTTAGACGGGTAGGCTTGGACAACACTATATTTGTTCAATGTTACAATACAGTCTTTCGTGCAATTGTGAACTTAGTTCGTTCACTGATCCGAAATGACAATCATGTCGCTTCCAGCTGAATAGTCCAACACAACAATGCCGTCAATTTTAGATTTTAACAGTCTTATTACAAAACTGAATCATTTTTACAAAAAAACCGTGAATTTTGTTGGTAGGAAAGACATCGTAAATTTACGAGACCGTCCTGTTCAAGAACAATAGGACATTAACAAACAAAGAAATAAAATTCAAAGTCTTTAAGAACGTTGTACACAAATGTCAGAATACGGGTACATATGAAGGAGAATTTACATTTTACCTGTCAAGAAAATCCCTGACAACTTGCGACAGTTTCGTGCGATGAAAACTTTAGTCTCGTATCGAAGATAAGTGGGTCATTCAATTATGTTTTAACAAGTTTTTTCTATGTCCTTATACCTGCGGTATGATCAACAAGTCCTGGTTACCTGTCGTACTTGGCCACACTCCTTAAGCTGTAGAAAAGAAAGTATTTTTGCTTACTTAAACTTGCGAGAATATCAGATGATTTCATCACTTGATCTCACCACCGAGATAACTGTTGTTAGTATATACACACTCAGTGATCTTGGTGTTTTAAGCAATCTGATTGGTTCGCTATCTCTGGCTAATGAGCATTATTCACCCCCTACCGAGTCAATAATGCGTAAGCCAAACAAAAATAAAGCTTACTTTTGAATAAAGCATACTTTTGATTCACACTGATTTGAACGGTATCTAAGGACCCTTATTCTAGACTGTCACGAGGTTTTTTCGATTATAAACTATAGATTTTCCATGTTCAAAGATTCTGTAAATAGTTTCGCGAATTCGCGCATGCTTTGTACCGCTTGCACGTTTTCCACGCATGAATTGGGAGGTCAATTAAATCGATTTTTAATGGTTTCCTTCTGAAAATGTCGTTGAGATCACTTCCTGTGTATATACTAAAACAATTATTCTTCTCAATCTCGGTGAATAGTGGCAGAATATTTACCTCGATTTCAAAGAATAATTGTTAAATACATCGAGCTGCAGGGTATATAATGGCTGCACCAAACTTTTAATACTGATGACCAGAGGTTTATAATGCTAAGCATTGTAGACTTCTGTATTGACTTATTTCTGTTCAGCTCCATAAACAAGAGTGCAGTTTAAAAATGTAGCGCCACCTACTCAGCAAACATCAACAACAACAACAACAACAACAACAACGATTTGTTTTCCCGTTCGTAGCGTTTAGCTCGCTACATTTATACGATCCGGCTCAAAATGCCCGATGACATTAGAACCTGAGTAAGTCTGTGCCCAGTTACAATGAACTGATGAGTTTCCCGCTAATACGCGTCAGGGTTCTGCAGGCTACTTTGAGTTCACCATAATCAAGGGAGTTCATTGTATTGTACTTTTGCACTGCGAACAGGAGTCGATGGGTTTAATCAAAATTAAATTCATTGCCTGATTTCATACGGTGGGTGCCTGGGTATGAGTCCTTGTATTATGGGATTAACAACACAAGACCAAGATATTCAGAAAGAGCACACCGAGCTTTACAAAATCGTTAAGTTTCGTGTTA
>JAHPZR010024968.1:0-13634 GCA_019787425.1 Platygyra sinensis
CTATCCAACAACTATTTCGTCTACAATGACAGTGTTTATAAGCAGATCCACGGTTGCGCCATGGGCAGTCCCGTTAGTCCAGTGGTTGCCAATTTATGTATGGAGGCAATCGAAGAGATGGCCATCAACACAACTCCTGTTCCACCTAAAGTATGGAAACGTTACGTTGACGACAGTTTCTGTATCATTAAAAGAAACGCAGTTGGCTCTTTCCATAATTCACTTAACGCTATTGATCAACACATCTCCTTTACCATTGAAGAAGAAAATAATAATCAGATCGCCTTCCTGGACACCTTGGTCACTCGCAAGGACAATAGTTTAATTGTTGAGGTTTATCGAAAACCAACTCATACCGATAGGTATTTGGATTTCTACTCCCATCACGACAAACGATACAAGATCAGTGCAGCTGAGACTTTATTATATCGCGCAAATAATCTCCCAAACACGAAACAAGGTAAAGAGACTGAACTTACTCATGTCACCGACGCTCTACGGCTTAACAATTACCCCCAAAACGTCATCTCTAACATTTTAAAGAAGAAATCTTCCACTCAGCGTACAAACGCCATCCCAACACCTGAGGAACTTGTTTGCATGTTTTTCAAATGGGCCACACCCTCCGAATTCTCTAATTATGGAGTCCTCCCTTATATTAATGGAATTTCTCAGCCTCTAACAAGACTTCTTAAAAAACATGATGTTCGAGTTGTCAGTAAGCCATTCAAGACATTACAACAGGAGTTTCCCTCTCCTAAGTCCCGACCTCCAATTGATCTTCAAACAAACGTGGTTTACAAAATACCTTGTGCTGACTGCCCATGGAACTATGTGGGCGAGACTGGCAGATGCTTTGAAACTAGGAAAAAAGAGCACACGAGGAATGTGAAGTCTTTCGCAAGAGGTTCCAACATCGCTAAACACGCTTGGTCTTCAAATCACTCTATTGACTTTAAAAATTCCCAAGTGATTGACAAAGGTTCTTCTCGTATCCGCAAGACACTAGAATCATGGCACACCGCTTCGACAAGTCATGCAGACAACAATTCAAGGCCGCTCCCTAATCAATACTCCATTCTTTTGAAAAAGAACAATTAGTTTATTGACACTTAAACACATATTTTTTCTCCCATTTTAATATATTCTTCTTATAGTCTCACCTATTTTTGTATTTATTGTAGTTGTCATTTCTTCCATTTTTTATCCATTGAAGGCTGTAGCCTGACAGCCGAAAGCTTGAAGTTTTTAATTGTATTTAGCCAGTGAACGTTTTTAAATTTTTTAACATGTCTTACCTGGCTACGGTTCTTTCTATTTTTTAAATAATAGTAATGTTTTCTATTCGGCTGAGTGAAGTCAAAGAGAATAGAAAGAGTATGTTACCTACTTCTCTTTTTTTAAAAAGCTCGTCGGCGAGTTAATGATATAGTACGCCAGCGATATCAAGTAGCGTGGCAGTCGTGACTATTTCGATTTTGAACAAATGTGGCTTGTTGTAGAACGTATGTAATAATCTTTCGATCTGTTTGATGTTTTCTACACTTGCAAGAAGTAGTTCTACCGATGGAACCTTAATGAAACCCTTCCTGTCGCCTAGGAAGAAGGGGCGAAGGGGGGGGGGGGGGGGGGCGGGGGGGAGGTTGTAGGGAAGGAAGATAATTTCCATATAATTTCAAGCGTTACAAAGTTTTCACAAACCGTAACACTTTAAGGGGCATTTGGAAACGTCGCACAGATAAACGAAGAGCTTAAAAGAACGAAATTGATGCATTTTGCAAAAATTTAAACTCAGTTCTAGATTCTGGATTTTCTTCATTTTTTTTACTAAACGTAGAAAATCGGTAGAGGAAATGACCTATCAAAAGGAACATAGAGATGATGGAACGTCCAAGATCGTTAAATCCAGACAAAGCTATAGCAGTGGCCATCTGCCCTATTATTGTCGGCGTGTGAATTCTCGTGCGCAGTAAGGATGCACAGAAACAATTTGCGCGAATGTCCTTAGGCGGCCAGTTTTCAAAGTCTCAATTTTTCGCTCATACAAACACTGTATTTGTTACCTGTATTATGCAGTCACCTTTACTAAGCGGTTGCGACCACCTTGTAACAGTCCTATGTTTGTCTTTCTTTGTTATTTTTTTTTACCTGTATTTAGAGACCACCCTTGATCGTAATGTGCTGAAGTACAGTACCATATCACAGACCACACCCAGTAAGTGTGTTTAGTTAACCTAAATATTAAGCGGCCAGTTCCTCAAGTCCAAAGGGTGGCCATTATATACAGGTCCGACTGTATATGGGAATGGGTGGGGAGAATTTTAAGATTGAGGAGGACAATTGGACAACAACACTGCGCGGTGGCATTACTTAAGAAATAGCAGGAGCCATAATCAGGGACGGAGACCGTAAGTCTTGGGATGCGCGTGGACCCATGATATGGGACAATTTTTCTATTTTTAGAACAAATTGCGCCATCCTGACGTCATATATCCGCGCTGATCCACGCACGTGTCTTGGCCTCTCGCGTGGATGTTGTCACGTTGTGTGATGAAATTGTGAGAGTTCCGAGATCCTCTTGCCGATTTTTCACAGCAATGGCAGGGAATAAGGCAGAGAAGAAGAAGCAGGGCTCTTCTATGTACTTTTATGCTCTGATTTAATGGAAAAGGTGTGTTTTTCAAGGTCGAGAATTTCTTTAATTTCGCGCTGTGAATGAATACAATCCGCTCGCCGGCTAGTTGTACGCGTAAACTTTTGTGTTTGTTCTATAGAGTTCTGTAAGAACACTGTTTACTCCGGTATCGAGCTGTTAATTTGTGAGTTTGCCAAACAATGCTTAATCATAACCAAAACCTGTTTTTGATAGTTTCTTGTTGTTTCTGCTCGTTTGGCTAGTTTGCAAAAGTTTTTGTCTGACGCGTACGAGTAGTTCATTTGCATAGTGCAGCGCGTGCACTTTCAAGTCCGAGTCGGTGTTTTCAGATTGTCAAGCAAAATCGTGAAAAAGATTTGTTTCGTCGTCTTTTGTGCTGAGATACTACAACAATTTTCACTAACGTTCGCCAAAAGGCTACTAACATCATGTGTGTTTCTTTCACATAGTGAAACTTTACGCTGCGAAAATAAAATAGGCAAGGAGTTTTAACTCAATCGAAATCTTTATTCGAGTTTTGATTACAAGCGTCATCGTAACTTTTCTACTGGGATTATTTCTGCTGTTTTCACATATTTTCAGCTAAGCTTTTAATATGTTCTCAAACATTAATCAACCTTAAACATTAGAGATATTATATGAGTTCGATATACGTTTCACACCAAAGTGCGAAGTCCAATTTGTCATGTTTTACTAGCTGTGCAAAACACGCATCGGCGGGCGCTCTTACTCATCGACAACAGACAATTTATTGGATTTACACAAACAAAACTAAGCAGCATCTACGGACATAAACCTATTGTCAGTTATTGGGCCTAAACACCGCTATATCCAACTAGTTCTTTTTTCTTCTGTGTTATGGAAAAGCTGTTAATCTTCTTCATATGTGAAATTTAGATTGGAGTAATGTGAAGTTGTCGTAAAAGGAGCAGCGGAACTCAACTTGGTCAGAGATAAAAAGCGGGACATACCTAAATTAGGCACCGTCTTCACTCAGACTGGAGCAACTTACGGCGGAAATACTTAATCAAAATTCCAACAGCCATGAAGGCGTTGAGTGATGGGCCAAAAGGATCCAAAAGCATAAACGATTTCGGGAATCTCGGACGCCATTTCCCCTGCGCGACATCCGCGAAAATCCTCGCAGCAATGTGCGCGCGTGTGCCGCAGGCGATGGCGCAATTTGTTCTAAAAATAGAAAAATTGTCCCATATCATGGCGCCAACCCCAATACTAGAAATGGCGCGCGCTTACGGTCTCCGTCCCCGATTATGGCTCCTGGAAATAGATAACATGTATCGTGTTTCTATCGAGTTATTGGTTTAAAATGATCACGTGACGCGATAGTGTTCATCCACGGAGAGACACTATAAGTCTAAAGTGCCCGTCGGCGAAAAATATCCGGATGGATTTTGGTCGTCCGTGAAAATTCATTCGTGAACAAGCGGGTTGGTAGAAAATAAACAGTTGAAATTGCATGAAGGGGGTTTTGTCTGTTTTCCTATTGGCTTTCACGGCCTTCATCTCAAAAGAAGGATAACAACTTTTTCACTTGTAAACTTTTAATGTAAATTATCTTTGCTTGCACCATCATTACGTCAACAGCTCTTGCTAGTTCTGTGTTTCTATCGAGTTATTGAAACTCGATCTTTAACCAATCAGCGAGGGTATTTTCTTAGGGCTGTAACTTAGCATTATTCACATTAAACACATTTATATGTAAACGGTTGGTGTGATGCAATACAAAAGGTGTCATAATTTAAAAGTATTGTATGTAATTAATGACCCGTCAAACGAGTGAAATTATACTGATGTAAACCTTACCGACTGTTTCGTTCCAAGTAAAGATGTCTGGAGTTCTTCGATCGAAAACAACAACATGGAGGATCGAAAAATCCAAGACAACCCGCATGCTTCATAACACGTGATACAAACACGATACGTCCTACACAGGTCCGAAAAACGTGCGCAATGGTAGCTACAAAAGTTATCAAGATTTATGTTGAAGGTCCACACCCGTGCACAGTCTTTTGTTTTGTGCTCATACACTCTGTATGAATTACATTACTGAAACACTTTTATTGGCCAGTTCCTCGGTCAATTCCAAAAATGCGAAAAAAAAAAACACAACAAAGAACATTGTCGTGTTCCAATCAAGGCGTAAAGTTAAAACCAATACAATAACTATAGCTATAATTACATAGGCAGTTCAATGAACCAACTAAGACTTGAAGTAAATACATGTAGCTTCATACACGTTTGCCCGCCACAAAGCGCGGGCAAACGTGTATGTGCGAGTGAGTCACAACTGGTCAGTTTGGTTTTACGTCTGACTGGATTGAAACATGTCGCGAGTTTTTTTAATGGACAGTACATCGTGGAGCGTGCAGGAAATGTACGTTGCACGCCAGACAGAAAGTGTTAATGACGCGTGGTTTTTCGCAGACTAGAAACTCTTAGGTCCGGGTCAAACGCCGTATTTCACATGAGCCGAACCTAAACGCTAATTCCAATCCGGCATTCTACTGAAACCAAAATAGTGTTTCCTTTATATATGCCACATGCTACCTGCATGAAAAATGATCGTCGTAAATTTCGAAGCAAAAAAAAATAGGTAGGGGTTATTGACCAAGCGTGAGGGCAAGATAACTGGATTGGCCAAGTCTTATTTTTTCGCGTGTTCATAGACTGAGACGAAGTCAAGGTCTATAAAATCGCTGTGATCTTTTAAACATTTTCAGTAGGGTAATAAATCTTTTTATTATATGGCTGTGTCTCACAAGGACTTTGAACTACCAAATTCACGAATTTGATTGGCTGAATTGGATGTTGACCGCGGTCTAGATTTTCCCATCTAGACCGGCATCTAGACGGGTAATGTTTTGAAGCGAAAAAGTTGCAAACTAAGAAGCAAAATCATTGACTGTTTTCATCTAACAATGTTTATTTCTGTAAGTGGCAAAGAGCGGCTGATGAGAAAAAAACTAAAGAGGACGAGAAAACTTCGGAAGAATTAAATTCGGCTCATTGCCGTTCGCAAGCAAAACGTCAGTACAAACCAGTTACATTAAAAGAATTACGTAAATTGTATTTGTCTTTGCCATATAATAAACATCTTATTAACCGAGCTAAGTCGGTCTGTATGGGAGAATCTTGACCTCGGTCGTGTGTACAGACCTCGCTGCGTTCGGTCTGTACTTACGACCTCGGTCAAGATTCTCCCATACAGACCTCCTGCTCGGTTAATAAGAGCTAAATAAAATAGAACGAGGCCAATATCCAGCCATCTTGACCGAACAAGCTTGGTCAATGAAGGATTTATTAAATGGAAATAAAACGAATAATCTGGAGTTAGCAAGATAGGGCTATCTTGCCCTATTTCGTAGCTAATTATAACACAGGATTCGGTTTATCCTGCCTGCTCACGGAGCTAGCAAAGGATGCCAAAGAGCCTGAATGCCTATTGAAGAACTAGGAAATTAAGTTTCGCTCACTTATACTGCTTTTATCTTTCGATAAAGTGCTGATGTGTCTAGCTCTAACAGGAGACCCATCATAGTTTATTCACATTATTTTTTTTCCAACAAGGTGCCGTAAGAAGTCCCGTTTCTCGTTCATTGTTAGTGAACTCATGCAGGTAAATCACGATAATTCACTCGCTGAGTGCGTTAACCTGTAAATATCCAACGAGCGCGAGTGGAATAATAGTTTATACCTCACCACCCCCCCTCCCCCTCAAGTGATAGAAAACTAACTTAAATAAAAATTAATTTCCATCACTCAAACAACTATAGCTTTGATGCAATTTTTTAATTTGACAGTTGAAAGCTGGTTTCACATGCAAGTAAACTTAGCCTTCGAACTTACTTTACTGGCTAAACGTTGCCATCAAACTCAGCCGGCACTGATAACTGGAAACCGCTAGTGTAGACGATATTCAGTCTTGAACACTACAGATCTTGATATTCTCATTGCCACAGTCTTAACTGACACCTACGTTACAATATTTCTATGATTACTTGGAGTACAATCGTTGATATGAATACAGAAGATTACAGTCGTTCTTCTTTTCCTGTCGGTTGGCCGTGACCGGGGTCCTTTGCCTTGCGGTGAGCGCCATGGTAAGCTGCTGATTTACTTTCGACGTAATCCCTGCTGGGTAAGGACCACACAACTTTGCGCCAATCACGATGGGTGTTATAGCAAGCACACCAAGACCCAGCGACTTTCCAGTCGCAACCTTGCCATCCCCAGTCTTCTCCAGTGTTAGCGTATGCACTTTCCTTAGATGCTCCTGTATCTTGTTCCTCAGTCTTGTAGTGGACACAAGTTGGGCCTCGACAGGAACACCAAATAGGTTTGTATCGGCAGTCGTCGTCACTGTGGCAACCCTCTTTAGCGAGAGAACACTCAAATTCTGGATACTTGTCGTTGGACCTCTTCGTGTAGTCGAATTTCTGTATTTGAACTTTGTTATTTCCTTCTCCGCCTTTTACGTTTGGGCAACCGTAATTCAAGAAGCCGAGGTAGTAGTACTGCAGGTTTAGACCTCTCACGTAGTTGGGTGATCCTGATGGAAAACGGCTTTGTAGAACTTTCCAAATAGCTCTGAAGGTGTGCTGGACAGATGAATGTGTGTCTGCGGCTTCATTCATGAGCTGTTGAATCGGTTCCTTAGACCTATCATGCAACAGCTGGCTATGGGTTTTCCTGCTTCCTCCTCTAATGAACAGTTTATCAGTCGTGCTCATATCGCTTGCTTTAGATGATTCACTTTTACTTATATTTGCGCATGCAGAGACACCGACCTTACCAACGGATGTAGGGCCTGCGAAAGAGACGCAGCTTTTCACCTGGAAATCTCTTTCACTGTAAGATTTAGAGCTTCGCGAGAATGACATTTGTTTAATTCTTACTCCACGCATAACAGAAGTAACAACATGGGAACCATAATCGTCCAAGAAATCATAATATGACCTCCACGAATTCCTCTCCCAGGGTTCATCAATCTTCAACGGCAATCGTTCCAACTTGTCCATAAAGCTTTGCTTCAGCTTGGAGCTTTCGTCATTTAAACAGTCTTTGTTTAGATGGATCTTTTCTGTTAATGCCTCGACGATTAAGGAAATTCCACTCACCTTCGATTCGCTTGAACTTGTGCTCTGTGTAACACTATTGAGCGAAGTGCTAAGAGAATAAGTCGACTGCAATGAGGCATCTAATCCAGCTTGGGTTGCCAATTTAGAGTAGAAGGCCTTAGTGCTTTCATAATATTCAAAAAGACTTCTTGTGGAGTTTAGTTTTTCTTTTCTGAAGCATTCTGAAGGAAAAGCCTCAAAAATGCTCGTTTCTTTTTCCTTAAAGTCCTCTAGTAAGTTTGTTTTTCCAAGGTTAATGACTTTTCCAAGCTCTTGTGTTTCGCTGATCGTCACAGCGTCTTCTGTTCCTCTAGCACTGGGTACAGATAGGGCTGTCAGGTAAATGACAAGAATCAAGGGGACAATCATGGTTCCAGGATGTGCTGTCTGCACGGACAACACTGTCAATCGAATAACACAACCTGCGTGAAAAGATTATATTATTAAGTGTCAACTGATTCATTGTGGCTCCTGAATACTTTTGCCTGAAAACATGAGTACAACACAGATTGTTGGTTCTGTTGCACTGTTTAGTTACGTACCCATTTTGCACCTTGATTCCTTGTATTGCCCTACCCAAATTTGCTATTGACCAACAGAGGCTTTGTCTACTGTCACGATATCGTACGGTGTCAACTTACAGACTTCATATAGCTAACTTATTGCTGCCGCAGCGAGTGAGCCTGAAGCGAACGAGCGGGGCAGCTCTTTAATCAGCAGAAGATTACATTAAAGGGGCTTGCAATCACTTTTTCTTATCAAACGCAAGGAATTGTGGTTATGCGCAAATGGGAGATTTAGGATGCGCAGTGGTATGCGCAAGGAATTGTGGTTATGCGCGAACGGAAAAATTTAGTATGCGCAGTGATATGGCGCAAGGAACTGTGGTTATGCGCCAATGGATGATTGAGGATGCGCAGTGAACCATGTGCTTGCTTGTTTCTTAAAGTAGTGTCAAATTGTGGTGTGTAAATTGTATGCATCAACTTCATGCATTATGGCGAATCGATGGCGAGGTGTGACAACGGTCACCGGTCCAAAGATTACCGATTACCAATAATCTAATAACATTGGACCTCAAGCCGAAGAGACTGAGATTCGTTCTACCTTGTTTAGTTGTGTAAAACACTCACACAGTTCTTATTACGTTGAACGATGTGCTGCACCGGCGATAGCCCAAGATATCAGCTTACTTTGTATAAATAGCTTAGTTGTGTCTCATTTTTTAAACGACTCCAAAATAAATAAATAAATAAAAAATCAGCTACGAAGGCAATGCAAGGACTACTGCACAATCACAACAAGAAAGTCAAAAAAAACAAGAGCGCGACTTGTGTTGTTTTGAAAACCATGCTACAAAAAAAGAACATACGCGCATTTAATGTCGCTCGCTCAAGACAACGGAACATTTATCAAATCACGTCACCTACTACATGTAATTTGCATAGACAAGCAAACGAACTTCGTCTGAACAGCTTTTCCATCTCGACTACTTTACTCTCGTTCGAACAGCTAATTCACCTCGACTACTTTACTTGGCGGTGAGTTGGTTGGTGGCGAGATGGCTTCTTGGTGGCGAAACTCCCTGGTGGCGAGATGACCGGATACCATGACAAGGGATCAAGACAATAAAGCACATACACATACGATTCACATCTACCTCCCCTTTACTAGAAAATCAAAAGGATGGAAATCGAAAGATGTGGAAATTGAAAGATGTGAAAATTGTAGCAGCAGAAATCTCACTTATAAATTCCGTACCGGTACGCATTAAATGTCTCTGGAGTGTTGACATTGTTGAAGACGCGTCCGGCATTGTCGGATATGTGAAAATGCTAAAACTTAAGTATAAATTCATGTTCGGATGAAAAGGAGTAGATCGTAGCAAAAATGAAATAGGTGTTCTACACTTTCCGTTTGTTTTAATTATTCTACAAGTTTTAGTAACGATGATTTCTCTTCATCTGATTTAAGAATTCGACCCCGGAGACGAGACTGCTACGAAATTACATACGGTTGTGTACATAGTTGTGATAGTCAATAACATCTCCCGCACATCGTTTTACAAGTAAATCAGAGCACAAATTCTCATCGGAATCCACGCGACATCCTCCTGTGGTTCGTGGCACAATGCACTCTGGTTAAATGCAATGCATTCTGGTAAAAAGTCATGAATTCGAGAATTCGTAATCCCTTTTACATATTCTTTTAATTTTAAATACTGATTATGTTGCTGCTCGCTCGCTACGCTCACTCCGCAACAGTTAACTTGACATTTGTAAAAAATTGTCTTTCCTTTATTTCAGGGTCAAATTTCTGCTTGCAAAACGTGTATTTAGTTCAAATTCTTGTGAAGAAAAGGGCACTTGCACGCAATATCTATTCGTTCCCACAAAGCACCCAACCCAATAACAATTTCAATTGATTTCCTATCATAACGATTCAAATATCTTGTGCAAATGAATTCTTCACAGTTCAGTTCATAGGGTAACTGTTAGCATACTTAAAGTTGTTCTCCCCTTCGGCAGCATTATTACCATTTATGTATACTAGTATCGTGCTTATTTGGCCGAATTCAGTGGGTACGGTAAATACCGCATCATTGGCTTTTTGAGTACACCTCGATGGGATACCAGGCTCGTATGGTGTCGCCGTGAATATTTTCCTCGAATACGTCTCGCCAAAATACCAACGATTGAAGAAGAATAAGAATGACCTTAATTGATATATACCGCTCAGGGTAGCCCCTTCAGATGCGAAAAGCTGCCTGTTATCAATGGGAGCCCTGAGCGCATGCAATAACGAACAAAAACTCCGATATACATATAAGCATTACACTAATACAGATAATAATATAAATAGAAAACTATGTACAAATAAGAGATATAAAAGTTATTTAACACGAAATACCATCAAGCTAGTTAATGAAGCTATTTTAAATTAACTTGATGGTAAATAATATATGGGTAATTATTACTATTTTATTACTATTTCTACGATTATTATTATTATTATTATTATTGCTTTTTCTTATTTATTGTGGTTGAGTATCAATTGGGACATCGTCCTGTTTTCTGCTCCAGTTGCTGATGTTACTTTTCTTTTCTTTTCTTCTTATTTTTTATCCTGAATATTGTGCAAGCAACAAATTCAATAAAGTTAAAGTTAAAAAGAGTTCTACCATAGTAATAGAAAGATCTTTTTGCGATCTCAGTCCTCGCAGCAGGCAGATGTAAAAGATTGCCTTGTCTAGTAGTGCGCGCATGGATTTTATTATTACGTTTAAATACTGTTTAAAATATTGGGGACATTGCCTTTGCAGGAATTTCTTACCGAGTTTAAAAGCAGATTTACGTTGGCGCTCCTCCCACGTGGGTCATTTCAGAACGCCCATTGCCGGGTTGCTGCGCATAGTTCTTACAACTATTCTAGCAGCCCGGTTTTGGATAGACTATGGGTGAGTATGGGGGTTTTTTGCGGACAAAATTTCGAACGTGAATACATCAATGTTTTGTTAAATAAATTATTGTTATGCGTAATAATACAAATTGGAAAATAACATAAATCGATTTCGTCCGGGATACATCAATTTTGAGTGACATACATCGATGTTGCGAAGCATACATCGCTTTCCCAAATCATTCGTGCGTGACCGTATACAACTAAAAGATGTTCGATAAAACTAAAAGATGAGGAAGCGGAAATAGAAGTGACCGGAAGTCGGCTGGAAGAAGAGGCCAATATGGCGGAAACAGGAGAGGATCAGGGAGTTTAAAATTCTGCGTTGTCTGGAGATCGTGAACCACGACGGCTAATTATTCAACTTTATATTCCGAATTTAACGCTGTGTTCCATGTACAATTTCGAGATAATCTTGCCAGTGAGAAACAAACTAAATGACTTAAGAGTATAGCGAGATTCGTACGTAAAATATAAGTTTATTTTTTGATCGGCGTTTTCCTCGGCGTCGCTGTCGTGGTTCCTTAAACTCCCTAAAGTAAGATGCTCCCTAAACCCTAAACCCTAACTGACCGGAAGTCGGCTAGAAGGCCAATATGGTGGAAATGGAAGAGGATAAGGGGGATGCACGGATTTGGCTGCCCAACAATCGACGGATTTTTTATTCCTTTGGTAGACTACTGAAATGGCGCAGAAGGACAAAGAAACACTGCGCCCTGCGACTCGGCTTAACTTTTTTAGTCGCCGTTTTACGAGAAAACGAAATACCCCTCTCGAATGAAGTGTGGGAGATCTCAGATTGAGTAAAAAACGACCCTACGGTTCTTGAAATTTCTTCATTTGCCTTCACTTTTAATTTGATCGTAATAAGTATCTCGATTTTTCTTTGCTTCACAGACCTGTTTCTGAAGGGCACGGTTATTGTTATTAGGAGGAATTTTAAACGGAGAGTAGCCGTTAGATTGTGCTTTAGCAAATTTTCTTGAGTTCATAGTTCTGTATGGTTTTCACTGTTAGGTGCTGGTCGCTTCGCAGAGTTCGACACCTTTTAGCCTGCATGGCAACCGTTCTAGTACGAACAGCTTTTTCAGCATTCTGACCGGGTGCAAATTGGAGCGAGAACCTCTGTGCTTACACAGTCGAACCTCCAGCTGCGACCTGCACCTCTCCTCAGCGACCAGTATTCCTAAATACCGAGTGTTCCCAAGTCAAATCACTATATTTGAAACTTCTTGTAACCAACAACCTCTCGTAAGCGGCCGCGACCACTTCCAGAGCTAAAAGTTTGAAATTTTCTTTTGTTTTTTATAACCTCCCGTAAGCGACCAGCTGACCGATAATAGACAGGAGAACGGATAATAAATTATAAGGCGTTGTTACATTATGGTATTACTGCATAACACGAGAGACGGAAATTTCTCGATGGGAAGTACTGTATTTTTCTCGAAAGTGATTTCTTATATGAATAAACATTTAAAATATGGGTAAGTCTCTGCACTTATCATATGCTAATCAGGCAACGTTGTCAAGAACCGTAGGAGTCGTTCATAAGAAGTGCGTTTAAATCTGAGATCTCCCCCACTTCATTTGAGGGGGCGACTAAAACAGTTAAGCCGAGTCGCAGGACGCAGTGTTCCTTTGTCCTTCTGCGCCATTTCAGTACTGAGTCTACCAAAGGAATAAAAAATCCGTCGATTGTTGGGCAGCCAAATCCGTGCATCCCCCTTATCCTCTTCCATTTCCACCATATTGGCCTTCTAGCCGACTTCCGGTCAGTTAGGGTTTAGGGTTTAGGGAGCATCTTACTTTAGGGAGTTTAAGGAACCACGACAGCGACGCCGAGGAAAACGCCGATCAAAAAATAAACTTATATTTTACGTACGAATCTCGCTATACTCTTAAGTCATTTAGTTTGTTTCTCACTGGCAAAATTATCTCGAAATTGTGCATGGAACACAGCGTTAAATTCGGAATATAAAGTTGAATAATTAGCCGTCGTGGTTCACGTTCTCCAGACAACGCAGAATTTTAAACTCCCTGATCCTCTCCTGTTTCCGCCATATTGGCCTCTTCTTCCAGCCGACTTCCGGTCACTTCTATTTCCGCTTCCTCATCTTTTAGTTTTATCGAACATCTTTTAGTTGTATACGGTCACGCACGAATGATTTGGGAAAGCGATGTATGCTTCGCAACATCGATGTATGTCACTCAAAATTGATGTATCCCGGACGAAATCGATTTATGTTATTTTCAAATTTGTATTATTACGCATAACAATAATTTATTTAACAAAACATTGATGTATTCACGTTCGAAATTTTGTCCGCAAAAAACCCCCATAGGTGAGTCCCTCTTTCGCTTAGTCCGTCGAAAAAAATGGC
>JAHPZR010024972.1:0-10000 GCA_019787425.1 Platygyra sinensis
AGTCGAATTGCTGGATCTGAATATTTCCACCCTTAACGTGGTTGCACCCATAGTTCAAGAAGCCGAGATAGTAGTACTCCAAGTTTAAAGCTCTGATGTGGTTTGGTGATCCTGGTTTGAAACGACTTTGTAAAATGTTCCAGATTGCTGCGAAAGTGTGCCCGATAGATGAGGGTACCTTGCTGGCTTCATTCAAGAGATTCTGAATTTCTTCCTCCGACCTTGTCTCTTGGTCCAAAAGCTTGTTACGAGTATCGGGACTTCCTCCCAAAACGAACACTTTATCACTCGTGCTGATCTTGCTGGCTTCAGACTTTTCACTTTGAGTTATGTCTGCACAAGCTTTGAAACCCAATTCTCCAGCGGCTGTGGGACCTGCTAATGAAAGGCAACTTTTCACCTCAAAATCTCTCTCACTGTAAGATTTTGAACTCTCCGCAAATGTCATTTGTCTAAAGCTTGTTCCAAGTGTAACGGACGTAATGACTTGGGAACCGTATGTTTTCAGGAAATTGTGATATGCTTCCCAGGAAGAGCTTTCCCAGGGTTCTTCAATTTTTACTGGCAAGTTTTCCAAGTCTGACAGAAATTGGTCTGTTAAGGTCGCTTCATCACCTTCTAAGCAGCCTCTTCTCACCAGGATCTTTTCGTTTATTGCCACCGCGTTTAAAGACATTCCACTCACTTTATTTGACTGTGAACTTTTGCTCTTTGTCGCAACCTGTAGAGAAACACCCAGCGTGTATGAGGACTGCAACGACACGTCCAGTTCTGATTGGGTAGCCAAAGAAGCGTAAAAGGCTCTGCTATTTTCATAATATTCCATGAACTTTCTTGACGACTGAATCTGTTTGGTTTCATCAATGAAACATTCTGGTTTAAAGGGCTCAAAAATGGCTCTCTCGAGCTCTTGAAAATCTGCTAGGAGGTTGGCTTCTCGAAGGTCAATCGCTTTCCCCAACTCCTCGATCTTGCCAGCGCTAGGGGCACTTTTGCATGTAGATACAAATATCAGGCAAACGAACAGGACAACGGGGGCAGACATGGCTCAGTTTTCCAAGGGCACTCAAGGACAAGTGGTTACGAGTACAATACGACCTGGGAAGAAAAGAAATTGCATATGTTAGTGTTCGGTGGAACCGCCGTAATCCTGACACTGTCCAATTGGATGTAATAAAATGGGCACTGTTCTCTCACCGACTTTGCTGTTCTATGAAAAAGTGAACAGAGCTAGATAAATTTGTTCTCTATAACAAGTGGTTGCAGTTTTTTTTTTGATAGGAGACATTTTTAGTGAGGCCATGATTTACTGTAGAGAATCTCTAGAAATCTAGTTGGCTTGTATACATGGAGAAGTCTAGTTGGTTCGAGGCATCATGTGCTGTAGGAAACTCTAGAATAACGGTCTGTGATGTCTAGTGGGCGATGCCTTGTGTAGGCAGTGCATGGGAAGGTGGTCGTCAAATGAGAAGTGCTTAGAAATGATGAAAACCGTTATGTATCACCGTTATGAGCTGAATGATCTTGCTTAAAACGTTTAGTCCTTTTATTGCAAATCATGATCAGTTTCTTTTTTATGGACGTCTACACAAAGAAGAAGAAATTATATACTCCCTTTAGTTTACCACCCAATTCTCAGAAAAAAAAGATATGAAGGGTTGTTTTGTCATAATTTATGTGTTTTAAAATTAACCTATCAAAACGAAATACAATGTCACACATCTAAGTGTAAAATTAGTTTTTGCAAAAAATGCAACACTAGTAATAATGCTGTAAGGCATAAAATTTGACTCTTAAGACTATTTCTATTGGAAATTGAGGGTTTTCACATGACAGCACTATGAATTTAAAGTGCCCCTGTGACAAAAAAATAAATTATTTTTTTTCTTTGGATTTCAAAACTATGTTAACTAAACACTAAGTGACCCAAGTCTTAATCTTTGATTTAAAAAAGGCACCTGTTTATTTTAACTGGAACTTTCCTATTTAATGATCCGCCATTACTAAATTTAAGTTCTTGAGAGAGCTGGATCGAGGAGAAAATGACGTCAAAGGCTCACTAGTTTAAGAATGCAATGCGTGTGTACGCTACAGAATTAATATGCAGCACGGGAGTTTTGGCCTTTCACACTTTTAAACTCGCACTTTGCATACATAATAAGCTGCGTTCACACGCTGAAATTTTAAGCTGGTGAGCCTTTGACGTCACTTTTCCCGGATCCAACCCTCTTCATAATACCAAGATTCAGGACAGTTGCATACGGTAAATACAGCCTGTCGTACCTAGGCCCTGTCCTATGGTCAAAACTTGAAAGATCTATTCGAATGTCTGACTCACTGGAAATTTTTAAAAAACGAATAAAACAAGTTAATTTTAATAGCCTACTGGACATTGAATGTAAAGACTGTTTCTTATGCAATAATTAACCAATCATTTTAAACATGTAAATACACATACATACATACATACATACATACATACAGACAGACAGACAGACAGACAGACAGACAGACATACATACATACATACATACATACATACATACATACATACATACATACATACATACATACATACATATGACTACCAGAGGTAAAAATGAAGACTTCATCTGCTATAAAAGTGCTCGATGGTAAGACCAGAGCGGTGTATGGGCACCAGCATGTTAATCTCTATAAACTTGGGAAGACAATTTCTCCGCATATCTTGCATAACAAAAATTGCTGTGACCTAAATCTTGGCGAGAGTTTTTGCATAATTACTTTCTTTCTTCTACCAGATTCTGGCCTTTTACTATTGGATGGTTTTGATTTTTACCTTGATCTAGTTTGAATGGCGTGACACAGAATACCAGCAATTAGCCTCCTCCTGTCTGGAGTCATTTCTAGCCGAGTTTCAACCTTCCATTTTTTGTGTTTTTGGCAGAGCGAAACCGTCTTCCAGTGAAAGGAAAATCATATTTGCTTAAAAAGATATTGTGGCTTCGGGCCTTGGGCTCTTACGTAATGTCAGGTAAAACTAATCGCTGGGCAAGGTCTATGTTGTCGATTAACTAAAAATCATTGCAAATGCTCAATTAATTGTGACTTAAAGTTGTTCCCGACATTTTTAAATTAACGTTTCCTGTGGAGGAGCTTTGAGAAATATTGAGATCCGAGGGAAACAAAATTAACCGGCTTCTCGAGGTAAGGTAACGTCTGATGAATACAAGTGTCCCATCAGGCCGGAGCTGATCTCCAGTTTCTGTAACATGAAGCGATTAGGAGTATTGCTACTCTCGTTCCTGGATTGGATGCTGGTCCATCACAGGGTTACCCCCAGCGTTATAGTCGTCTGTATCCATTTATACACCTGGGTGGAGAGAGGCACTGTGAGAGTTAAGTGTCTTGCCTAAGAACGCAACACAATGTCCCCGGCCAGGGCTCGAACCCGGTCCGCTCGATCCGGAGACGAGCGCGCTAACCACGTTTCACGAGGTACGAGCAGCTTATTTCGTGATTTTTTAATGTAGCAAAACAAAGGCATCAAGAGATTCACGTACATCGGCGGTCATCGTGAAGTTGTAAAAAATATCTTCGTGGAAACAATTTAGGCGCGATCGTCCTAAAGCAGATGTGAAATTAAAGCCTGGAAAAAAATTAGGCTTGAATATATTACGAACTTACAGCGTGACCAGTTCTCAGGTGACTGGATAGCTCACTTGGTAGAGCACTGCACTAATTTTTGCAGAGACCATGAGTTCAAGCCGTGTTGAAGCCTGTTAAGATGTGTGTATATCTGCGATGATCATTCATTTCTTGATATCTTTCTCCGCGGTTCAAACCATTAGTAGAGTGATGATCATTCATATATTCACTTCATCATCTACGGGCTGGTATATTACGAGCTCACAGCGTGGCCAACTCCTAAAATTATTGGATGCTTGTTTATACTCTAGATGCTTGTTTATACTCTATACTTTTAAATTATTGGATGCTTGTGTATACTCAATACTTTAAATTATTGCTTGTATTGTTAAATTTAAATCTTGCATTTTTAGTTATTAGTCCAGGGCCACTCTGCATATCAACTTCGTTCAGTACTGAATGGGCCACTCTGGGAAAATAAAGTTTACCTTACGTTACCTTTAACAGGCAGTGGGTAGAGCACTGCCACTGGAATTTACAGTAGTTATGGCCGTTTGAATGTTTTTTTCCTTTTCTTTTCAGGTTTTGTGTAGTTACTTAACTGCGATGATCGTTCTTGTTTTCACATTTCTCTTGTCAGTTCAGATATATGATCTATCACATATTCACTTGCAGTTTATGGTTCGCATATAATCTAGCATCCGTACATATGAAAACAAGCGGCAAGAATAGCAATTTTGGAACTGAGGAAATCCTTCTACAGTTGAAATAAGAGGAGTGAAAATTAAAAGGTTCTTAACCTTCACCAGAACTAGTATCGTTTTTATACCATCTTCCCTTTGGTGGCTAAGAAAAAACTCAAAGCTAATCTTCAGAGTCATCATTGATTATTTTGAACAAATATCCGACTCAGCCATTCCTTGCATACGGCAGCTGCGCCCGCAGTACGAGCGGCAGTCAAAAATTAGCTGTCCTACCGAAACGACACGATAATAGCCTTTCTTCGCAATTAACAAAACTAAAGACAGTGAGTAACTTGCTGTGGCCCTTACTAGTAGTTAACTTGAGAGTTCTGGGTTTAATTTGACGAGGAAACGCATATTTTGTTCAAAATAACACAACTATTGGCCTACCTGACGACACTCGACGAACTACGAGCGAGGTGCCATGTCGAACGCCGGCGGTCTATTTTTGGCGCCAAATTAACAGCTTGGAGGCACAAAATTTTTCATATTTTCCGCTTTTTACAATCTGATTTGGTTTTTGAAATTGCAAGTCCTTTTTGTGCACATTTAATGCCATTTCGAGTGAGAAAAGAGGCTTGATTTCAGTGCCTTTCCTGACTTGTAAACTTGACGTCAGGACACTAAAATTTTTCCCGCCCGCTGAATGCTGATTGGTCAATTCAAATTTCCCGCGCGCCAGCCGTATGCAAGGTTAAGGGAAAGGTCAGCAATTTTCCAGTGGAAAGTCGAAAAGGAGTTTTATCATTGTAACTAACCTGGAAGTGAAACGTTTAGCATTTAAAGCAGGATGCAATCGTGATCTAGCACAGGTCGTTTGTTTCTCAAGAAATCAAGTAACGAGTTTTTGCCAAATTGAGAAGAAAAGGAATTTTCTTTCAAAAAATTTAAATCAAAATTTACTTTCAAACGCTTTTCAATATTTTTTTTTAGTTTGTTTTCTGCACATAAAAGTTAAACTATAACAAATCACAGTAGCCTAACTACCTCTGGTTTCTTGATTGGGTCTTTGAGTTTTGCCAATAGAGGGTGTTAAAGGGTTTGATTTTTAATGATACTCGTTCAGTATTTCTGAGGTGGATTCAGTTTGAACAGCAGCAGCTAACTCGTATAGAAAACGTTGGGTTCAGAAGTATATTCATATAATAGAATAATGTAATAGGAACTTGAGATGCCGAGTTTTAAAGGACCTTAAAGAAGAAATTGAAACTATCTTAGATATCATTCTTTTCCACCAACCTTAGAATTCTTGATCCTTCCAATTGCTCTTGATCTTTGTTGCTCGGGTTCTGATACGAACTGAAATGTGGTTTTGCTTTCACAGAATATAAGGCTTCGATTTCAAACTATAACCGCCTACATTCCTCCTACGTCTATTGGTGGAAGAAGCGGATTGGCTCTCTAAAACAATGGTTTTGAAATTTAATGAAGAAAACTGAATTTTTTATGTACAGCCTTTCATGGCAAATGATTTGAACTAGTAACCATATTGTGTCGTAGTCACTACGTGTTCTAAAGGCATCTCTTGCCAATCCAAGATATGTGTTTTTAAATTCCTATCGCCCACTGCTTAAATTGAATAATTTAAAGAACGGTTTAAGGAACTAATACAATTATTCCAAAAATTTGCAAGACAAACTGATAGATTTTCTCTTATTTGGTTTTTATTAACGTTTTTTGTTCATGAAATTATGTAAAATATAAAGACAACTGACATATTTGATTTATACGAAAGGACTTTACCTGTTATAATTACAGCCTTCGAATACTGTAGGATGGAATCCTTATTTTTCAGTTTCATGGTCGACCTAACGATGTGCAATAATTTGATTACATAGTAAAACCAACAATGAATGCTTTTAACGGTTGAAAAGATTCAAATACGACACCAAATACTATGTCGCCCACAAAAAATCTTTGAATGAATTGTTTCCCTGGTTTAACTAGAATACGTAGCAAAACTTCTGTGGTCACTGATTTCACCATTACAGGGCGACAAAAATTTACTGATAATTTACACCATCTGTTTAGAGAATGTCCACTTAAAAAGAGCTTAAATGAACACATGACTTGTATGACAACTGAGATTTGTTTTTTTTTTTATTCAGGTCTTGGAATTTAATTTTTTGGGTGAAAAATATAAAGAACACCTAAAACCAAAGAAACGGACCGACATTTTTAAGCTTTTGTTTTTTGTTTCAGAAATAATTCACTCTTAGCCAGCAATTGAACCAAAGCGTTCAGAGGAACGTAACAAACCTCCCCGCTTCTTGCACAAATTATCCCACAAGCTATGATCACTGAGGGTAAATTTAAAACTTGATGATAGCGTAGTCTTTAAGGGGTTGCTTTTCATGATTATATAGTAATTAAACCAACAATGAAGCTTTTAACGGTTGAAAAGATTCAAATACGACATCTAAAGGTACCGGGCTATGTCGCCCACAAAATATCTTTGAATGAATTTGCTTCCCTGGTTTGAATTTATTTTCCTAAAAAGGAATATAAAATACTTCCAAAATCAAAGTGACGGACCGACAGTTATTAAGCTTTTGTTGTTGATGTTGTTTTTTTTTTTTTCATTTTAGAAATATAACTCATCTTAGCCAGCATTTGCACCAAGGCGTTAAGAGGAATGTAACAAATCTCGCCGCTTCTTGCACAAAATCACTGAGGGTGAATTTAAAATTTGGTGATAATGTAGTCTTTAAGGGGTTGTTTTTCACCTCAACGATTGATAAATTTGTGTTTCATTCGATTGCGGCCCCACCCCTTATTTTTTTTTTAAAAAGAGCCACAAAAATTATTTTTGCATTTTCATTGTGGCGAGATCTTGTATTTTAGTTCCATTCTTAGAAATGTAGACCATTAATTTTTAAACAATGAAAAACAAAATGAGACAAAAGGTCACATGTTAAGATAGGGTGGTAAGATCGCAACAAAAGGGCGAGAGTAAAATAAGGTCTTACTCCAACAAGGAAGGTTTCTATGCCCAAAGCGGTGGGTAAGGCCTCTTTGACTCCGTTTCCTAGAGCACTGATGAAAAAGCCGCTGTCTACCTGTGAATTACAAAAACTTGGTTTTTAGTCTAATTTATACATAGGTCTGTCTTGAACAATTATAAATGTATCTTTTATGTTCAGTTGCTACAGTTATAACGTTTGAAATCACGAGCTCGAGATTGCTCTGTCGTTGAAACCTCGCGTAAATTGTTTCATGATCTTTTTTTTCGTAAAATACTCGCAAAGCTTTAGAACAAAGATTCTAACTAACGATTGTCCAGAGTCTAAGCGAGTGGCGTCATTTGAGATCTTGTATTTTAGTTCCATTCTTAGGAATGTAAACCATTAATTTTTCAACAATGAAAAAAAAAATGGAACAAAAGCTCACATGTTAAGACAGGGTGGCAAGATCGCAGCGCAAGGGCGAAAAAAAAGAAGGTCCTACTCAACAAGAAAGGTTTCTATTCCCAAAGCGGTGGGTAAGGCCTCTTTGACTCCATTTCCTAGTAGGGCACTGATGAAAAAGCAGCTGTCTACCTGTGAATTACAAGAACTTGGTTTTTAGTTAATTTTATACATAGGTATGTCTTGAACGATTGTAAATGTGTAATGGCTTTTATGTTCAGTTCTTTGAATTATGGCGTTTGAAATCAGGGGCTCGAGATTGCTCTGTTGTTGGAACCTCGCGTATAGATTGTTCCACGATCTGTTTTCCGTAAAATACTCGCAAAGCTTTAAAACAAAAAATCTCAACGATCGTCAAGAGTCTGGGCAAATTTTTATTATTAGCGTGTGGACCTAGCCTCCATATTCACGTCGAACTAATCCAAAATCACCTCCCTAAAAAAATACATACCATCTCAGACCAGTTATCGGCCGCCTCAGACAATTATATGCGTTCCCACTCGCCAGTGTGATAAGGGCTTGGCATCTTTATTACAAAACGCTATATCTAGTATCGATAACTCAGATGACATCAGAAACGTGCTAAGATCGCAAGATTTGTGTCTATTACAAATGCTACTCTATCCGTGTATTATTCTTTATATATGTACGTGTGTGATGTCTTTAGGAAGGTGTAAGACACTTTAGAATAAAAACAATTGCATTCAAGCCGTAGTGAAAATGTTATCAAATGAAATTGACTGAGAGTTCTTTGAAAACTTCGAATTAAGAACCTCTAACTCAGTTTGCTTAACCTTATACGCAGCAGTAGAGATAGTTGTTAAAATTACCTTAAGTGCCGGCCGAGTTGATGGAATTTCAAGGGCAACTTAACAAGGGCGGGCAAGCCTTTTCAAAGTCAAAATATGATTTCATTTGAACAATGTTCCACATGCACGGAAATAAAGGAAGAGGAACAGGCACCATATTTGTCAAATTGAAACACTAATGTTAACGTTAATGTTAACTTGCCTTGGGAGGCGTGGTGGCCTCATGGTTAGTGCGCTCGTCTCCGGATCGAGTGGTCCGGGTTCGAGCCCTGGCCGGGGACATTGTGTTGTGTTCTTGGGCAAGACACTTTACTCTCACTGTGCCCCTCTACACCCAGGTGTATAAATGGGTACCGGCGAATTTAATGCTGGGGGTAACCCTGCGATGGACTAGCATCCCATCCAGGGGGGAGTAGAAATACTCTCAGTCGCTTGATGCTAAGGAAACCGGGATAAGGTCCGGCCTGATGGGCCACTTGGCTCGTATGCAGACTTTACCTAACTTGCTTTAATTTGCTTCTCGATGGGATAAGTACAGATAACCTGGAGGTGCTGGAATTTGAAAAGTGAGTAAACTGATTGGGTTTCTAGTTCTCGCAGGGATCTCTTTCCGTCAGACAGTTTATTAACGGATATGTTATGTTATTAGTTGCAAAGAGACTAGTGCTCAAATTGACCAAAACCCTTCGATTATAACAGGAAACGGCGAAAACATCACTGAGTTTCTGAAAGTCTGGGAGGCAGGGCGGCGGAGCCACGCCAGGAATGGCTGGGTCCGGGGTTGGGATTTCAGTGAAAGGGGCGGTGATCCTCGTCATCTCCCTTAGGGGTGTAAATTTCGGCTCACTTAGGGTGTTCTGGGAAAAACACCATAACATGTAGCCGTGAAGGTCTTATTTAGGGTCTCACACGAAGAGATACAAAAACAATATATTTAATATATGTTATATATGGTGTCTTTTAGAAGTCAAAACTAACCCTGGGCCACGCAGTAATAGGACTAAAAGCCCTATGTAGTCTGCCCTTTACTACCGAAGCGAGTGCAAAGCACCCCTTTAAGTGCCAGCTCCACACAACACATTTGGGAGCTGGCAGTTCTCCCATGGCATGCACTGGGAAGGTTGTCACTGTTTCAATTGAGCATAACAAATAACCTAGGTGCCATGACAAGCTGCTGTTCCGTGATGTTCTCAACGAGTCGTTAAGACCATTTACGTGCATGTAACAACTAAACTACAATGTAACCACTAAGGTGTGTCATTGTGTAAATGAAATTAGTAACATTTTTGGCTTGCAAAGAACTTGCCGGCATTTAGTATATGACTTTTGTTTTATCGACTAATAATCGTTAGCACCTAAACTCGGCGTACGGTTTGAACAACCGCGTGTTCTGGTAATTGACGCGGAACTTTAT
>JAHPZR010024972.1:17500-24867 GCA_019787425.1 Platygyra sinensis
AGATATGTTTATTTCTTACTTCTTTCGTCATTTAAACAAGATTTATGTTGTCTGTAGAGCTTTTAAAAGATGTCGTTTGTGTTTTGGATATAGGCTGAAGTACCTCGGGACAATATTCCCAAGTACTGTAGTAATATTGGGAAATAGCCTCATATTTCCACAACCAAAGCAAAAACTCTCTTTCTATCACGAATCATCCGGCTTCCTATTCCCTAAATTATACTGAGTGGTCTCTTGGTATTTCCATCACTCAAACGACTCTCGCATTAATACAAATTTTTAATTCACACTAGAAACCTGATTTTCCATCCAAGTAAACTTGCCATTTAACTTAGCCAGTATGTTATATTGGAAATTATTTGTTTATTCCGGCAATATTCAGTTTTAAACTTAGTCTATGAACCTCTTCTCTCGGTCATTGTTTTAACTAATACCTACATTGCAATGTTCTGGTGATCAAATGACGCGTAATGCGCAAGATTACAATCCTTTTCTTTTTCTTTTCGCTTGGTCCTGATCTCGGTCCTTTGCCTTGAGGTGAGCGCCATGTTTAGGCGGCTTACGTACGACGTAATCCCTGCTGGGTAATGACCAAACAACTCTCCGCGAATCACGACTATCGTTATAACAATCACAATACGACCCATGGACTTTCCAGTCACAACCATGCCATCCCCAGTCTCGCTCGGTGTTAGCGAAGGCGGTCACCTTAGGAACACCTGTTTCTTGTTCCTTGTAGTCGTAGTGGACACATGTTGGGCCTCGACAGGAGCAATAAATAGGAACATAACGGCAATCGTCGCTACTGTGACAACCCTCTGCAGCAAGAGTACACTCGAATTCTGGGTACATTTCGCTGGACCTCTTGGTGTAATCGAATTTCTGTATTTTAACTCCTCCATTTTCAGTGAAGGGACAACCATAATTCAAGAAACCGAGGTAAAAGTTTTTCAGGTTTAGGCCTCTCGCGTAGTTAGGTGATCCTGATGAGAAACGACTTTGTAGAACTGTCCAGAGCGCTTTGAAGGTGTGCTGAACAGACGAATGCGTGTCTCCGGCTTCGTTCATAAGTTTTTCAATCAACTCCTTAGACCTCCCCTGTAACAGCTTGCTTCGGGTTTCCCTGCTTCCACCCCTAATAAACAGTTTGTCAGTCGTGCTCATATCGCTTGTTCTAGATGCTTCGCTGCTGCTCACATTTGCACACGCAGAGACATCAACCGTTCCAGCAGATGTGGGACCTCCTAACGAGACGCAGCTTTTAACCTGGAATTCTCTTTGACTGTACGATCTCGAGCTCCGTGCGAAAGACATTTGGTTTATTCTTGCTCCGCGCGTAACGGAAGTTATCACATGAGAACCATATAGCTCCAGGAAGTCGTAATACGGCCTCCACGAATTCCGCTCCCAGGGCTCGTCGATCTTCAACGGCAATGTTTCCAATTTATCCAAAAAGCTTTTCTTAAACTTGTAATTTTCGTCATTATAACCACTCTTTATCGGTTGATGCCAAAAATTTTCGAAATTTAAGGTGGGTCTGAACCCCATTCGCAGAATTTTTTTAAACTTGGCAAAAAGTTGCATCTTTGATCTGATTACAATTCGTAATAAAAAATGGAGGTCACGAGCTCGCTTTGAGTTATAAGCGCTTAAAGCTAGAATAAGGTGTGTTTTTAGGAGGTCATATGTTGCTATGGTAACCTATTGTGCCACAAAAATTAACAACAACTTGTTCCCCGATGATTAGGCAGTTTTCTGATTACCATGATTTTGGTGTCAACTAGTATAGAGTTGTTATAATGACCCATCAAACTTTAAGTATCTTGAAAAAGTACTGGAAAACCGTTTTTCAGGCACCTAAACACTTAACAATTATTCCTTGAAATCCAGGTGAATAGTGCAGAATTATTTACCGAGATTGAGAAGAATAATTGTTTTAGTATATACACAGGAAGGATCTCAACAACATTTCAGAAGGGAAACATTAAAAATCGATTTAATTGACCTCTCAATTATGCGTGGAACAACGTGCAAGCTGTACAAAGCATACGCGAATTCGCGAAACTATTTACAGAATCTTTAACATGGAAAATCTTAAGTTAATCTTCGAAAAAACCTCGTGACAGTCTAGAATAATGGTCCTTAAACACCGTTCAAATCAGTGTGAATCAAAAGTATGCTTTATTCAAAAGTATGCTTTATTTTTGTTTGGCTTACGTATTATTCACTCGGTAGGGGGTGAATAATGCTCATTAGCCAGAGATAGCGAACAATCAGATTGCTTAAAACACCAAGATCACTGAGTGTGTATATACTAATACCTGATTATTTACTGTCATACTTTTTTTTTCGCTCAATACACTAAAATGTATCGGGAAAGCTTCCACTGTGGACCTTTTGAGGCTGAACAACCTGAGAGCACCCCCGTCCTTTTTATAAGGGCGTTCTCCCCCGGATTTTCATTCATGGTTTAATTGTATGCATGTCTCTGTCAACCTATTAGCTAAAGTATGGCCGCCGCGTCGTGCGTACGCGCCCACGAGCTATACCGCTAGCCATGATACCCATGAGAAAATCAACTCTTAGGTTTCCTTTTCTTTCCTCTATGAGTATGGGTCTCCGCTTGGATACCCTTCGGCCGCCTGCGCTCCGGTATGAATGAGTCATTAACCAACAACTGAAAAAACTAACTATTATTTTACTCAGGGTGCGTGATCGATCAACACTGATAGACACTGTTGTCCGTCAAGACAGCTCACTCAGAAGCCATGTTTGACACCTTGATGCTTGTTATGTACTTGACAGCCACATTCTCATTCAGTACCACAAGAGCTCAAGAAACTCTGAGAACGGGTGAAACAACGGAGATTGGGAAAGTGATCAACCTCGCAAAAACCAACTTGCTAGAGGACTTTAAGGAAAGCGAATCAAGCGTTTTTGAGTCTTTCCCTTTGCCTTGCTACAGAAAGGAAAACTTAAACTTCTCAAGAAGCTACTTTGAATATTATGAGAGTACTATGGCCTTTTTTTCAAAATTGGCCACCCAAGCTGGATTAGATGCCTCATTGCAGTCATCTTATTCATTGAGCGTCTCCCTCAGTAGTGTTACACAAAGCACAAGTTCAAGCGCATCGAAGGTGAGTGGAATTTCTTTAATTGTCGAGTCACTAACAGAAAAGATCCATCTAGACAAAGACTGTTTATATGACGAAAATTACAAGTTTAAGAAAAGCTTTTTGGATAAATTGGAAACATTGCCGTTGAAGATCGACGAGCCCTGGGAGCGGAATTCGTGGAGGCCGTATTATGACTTCCTGGAGCTATTCGGTTCTCATGTGATAACTTCCGTTACGCGCGGAGCAAGAATAAACCAAATGTCTTTCGCACGGAGCTCGAGATCGTACAGTCAAAGAGAATTCCAGGTGAAAAGCTGCGTCTCGTTAGGAGGTCCCACATCTGCTGGAACGGTTGATGTCTCTGCGTGTGCAAATGTGAGCAGCAGCGAAGCATCTAGAACAAGCGATATGAGCACGACTGACAAACTGTTTATTAGGGGTGGAAGCAGGGAAACCCGAAGCAAGCTGTTACAGGGGAGGTCTAAGGAGTTGATTGAAAAACTTATGAACGAAGCCGGAGACACACATTCGTCTGTTCAGCACACCTTCAAAGCGCTCTGGACAGTTCTACAAAGTCGTTTCTCATCAGGATCACCTAACTACGCGAGAGGCCTAAACCTGAAAAACTTTTACCTCGGTTTCTTGAATTATGGTTGTCCCTTCATTGAAAATGGAGGAGTTAAAATACAGAAATTCGATTACACCAAGAGGTCCAGCGAAATGTACCCAGAATTCGAGTGTACTCTTGCTGCAGAGGGTTGTCACAGTAGCGACGATTGCCGTTATGTTCCTATTTATTGCTCCTGTCGAGGCCCAACATGTGTCCACTACGACTACAAGGAACAAGAAACAGGTGTTCCTAAGGTGACCGCCTTCGCTAACACCGAGCGAGACTGGGGATGGCATGGTTGTGACTGGAAAGTCCATGGGTCGTATTGTGATTGTTATAACGATAGTCGTAATTCGCGGAGAGTTGTTTGGTCATTACCCAGCAGGGATTACGTCGTACGTAAGCCGCCTAAACATGGCGCTCACCTCAAGGCAAAGGACCGAGATCAGGGCCAAGCGAAAAGAAAAAGAAAAGGATTGTAATCTTGCGCATTACGCGTCATTTGATCACCAGAACATTGTAATGTAGGTATTAGTTACAACAATGACCGAGAGAAGAGGTTCATAGACTAAGTTTAAAACTGAATATTGCCGGAATAAACAAATAATTTCCAATATAACATACTGGCTAAGTTAAATGGCAAGTTTACTTGGATGGAAAATCAGGTTTCTAGTGTGAATTAAAAATTTGTATTAATGCGAGAGTCGTTTGAGTGATGGAAATACCAAAAGACTACTCAGTATAATTTAGGGAATAGGAAGCCGGATGATTCGTGATAGAAAGAGAGTTTTTGCTTTGGTCGTGGAAATATGAGGCTATTTCCCTGCTAAGTCTATCTTACAATATTACTACAGTACTTGGGAATATTGTCCCGAGGTTGCGGCCTACAAAAATTATAATTGTTTGGTGATAAATTACTTCAGCCTATATCCAAATTACAAACGACATCTTTTAAAAGCTCTACAGACAACATAAATCTTGTTTAAATGACGAAAGAAGTAAGAAATAAACATATCTTGTGTCAATGAACGTAACAAGTCTGTATACAAATACACCACAAGTGAAGGTATAGCTTCAGCATGCAGAGGATGTGATCATTTCACAAAAATAAACCACGTGCCGTGTACCACTCCCACTCAACATCTCGGAGAAATGCTGAGACTCATTTTGAAGGACAATTTGTTTCAATTCAGCGGGAAGAACTAGTCAAGACATGGAAAACCAACAATCTGGAAATGTTATATTGATGATATCTATTCGAACCGTTTATCAATGAAACAAGGAAAATCACATCACACCACAATCAGGTTTACGGCTGAGATCTCAGATAGATGCTAAGCTACATTTCTGGATACTATTACATACAAGGGCACACGTTTTCGGAAACAATTCATGCTGGATATAAAAACAAGTTCCAGCATATTAAAATCTTACTCATATTTTTCTCTAGCCACCTACTGTGTTTAAAAAGAGATTCGTGGAAGGCAAAGCCGTGAGACTTCTTCGAACAAACTACTCAAAAACAACATTAGAAGAGAACCTAAAAGATATTTAATTATGACTTGTTTCAGAGATTATTCAAAGCCTTGGAATATGATTGAAATTCTTCTATCATATATTTAATTTACGTTAAGGAAACTATAGAACAGATATTGCCTATCAACCATCAGTACGCAACCTAAAGATACAAACAGAAACCTTTACTACGACAAACTTTCCCACTTATACCATATTCTCGTCAGGAGCAAAACTGTAAAGTGGCTGCATTGTTTAATGTTTCTATCCTTATAAGAAGTGTAGGCTGGACTTGCCACAAGTCGCACTTTGCGTAATCGCTTATGCATCTCATCATCATCACCATCATCATCATCATCACCATCATCATTATCATCACCATCATCATCATCATCATCATCATCATTGTCATTATTATTATTATCATTATCATTATTATTATTATTATTATTATTATTATTATTATTATTATTATTATTACTATCCAACTGCAATTCGTAGAGTACAGAGTACAAATAACGCCAAAAACGAGTACAACATGATCACGCGGTATTTGTACTCCAGAGGACCGCTTGGACAGGTTTTCTCGCAGCACGCAAGCGACGAATTAAGTTGCGAAAAAAAAATGGCGGACACTTTGAATTATTTTTCTGACGACGAAGAGTCGGAATGGCTGGCAAATATTGATCCAAGTATATTAGATAAATCGAACGAAGAAACGCAGTTAGACGACAGTGTAATTTCATCATTTATTGAAGCAAATAGAAACAGGAACACAACAAAGAAAACGAAAACTGACCTTAATGTTTGGTCCCGCTGGCGCAACTCCATAAATGAGAGAAGGCCAATGGAGGATATTCCTCCCGAGGAACTCAACAGTCTCATTGCCCATTTTTTTCATCAAAATCAGAAAACTTAACGGAGAAGAGTTCGAACAAGGAACTTTAACTTCGTTTCAACGAAGTTTCGACCGCTATCTACGACAACACGAAAAGAATTACAACATCATTCAAGATAAGATCTTTGAACGTTCCCGCGAGGCGTTGGAGTCAAAACGAAAGCAACTGAGGCTGACAGGTAAAGGAGGTCGTCCAAACAAGGCGCTGGGCCTAACAAACGATGAGCTTGAAAAGTTGTGGAGCGAGAAACAGCTTGGAGACCATCCGCCTGAAGCTCTTCTCCGTACAGTTCTGTTGAACAACACCATGCATTTCGGCTGGCGTGCGCGTGACGAGCATCGCAAAGTTCTGTTCGGAGACCTTGAGATACGACAAGAAGAAGGCGGCGAAAGGAGAGAATACGTCATATGGAAAACGGAGCGAGGATCCAAGACGAGAACCGGTGGGAAAGAATTTGGTGCAGAGAGGTATTTTAGCCCACGCATCTACTCGACAAGCGGAGATCGATGTCCCGTGAATATTTTCAAGACTTTTCTGGCACGAAGACCACCGGAGATGATGAAACCAGATTCCCCACTCTACTTGGCCGTGGTTAAAAGTCCGAAAACTGAAGTCTGGTATAAACGACAGCCACTCGGTGCTCATTCCTTGGGTCAGTTCATGAAGACCATGGCAGACGCCGTAAGCCTCACCGGTAAACACACAAACCACTCCGCTCGTCGAACGATGATTACAGCATTACGCCACGAAAACGTCAATCCGCTGGATATCAGCCAATTATCAGCTCAATTAGTTTAAGGCCTGGGTCAAAGGTTTTTACCGATAAAAATAATTTATTAGTTATATTTTTGAAGGTATAAATGACAATAGAACCAGATTTAGCACACAGTTAGGTTTTAACGTCCTGAACATTTTCAAGTAGGAGTGGTACTTCTGACAGGTCATGTGACATGTCACGTGACGTTTAGCGGAAAATAGCCATTATTTGAGGAATTGGTGGCGGTTTTTATCAATATCACCCCGCGAAAACGCCATTTAGATGGAGGTCAATTATTTTCATCCTCTTACGTTTGGAATGACCGTTCCTCTTTTTGGAGAAAAATTTTACCGGGTCAAAGGTTGTCTTTTTCAACCAAATTTGACTTTTGATAATTTATATCTTCTAAAAACGAAATCAGAAAAGATCATTCCAAACGTAGCAAGGTAAATAATTTCAATTTGCATCGA
>JAHPZR010024973.1:0-10000 GCA_019787425.1 Platygyra sinensis
ACAGCATATATAGGTCTATTTGATAGATCTTTGCTACATATGTCATTAAATCAGGTAGAATTAGCCTTAAAAAATACAATTTCTAAGTTACGCAAACTTGTATCTATGTACCAATTCGACCCTATTTGAATATTATATGAGAAATAATTAAAACTTCCCACGTACAGAATTTTTTTGTTTTTTAGTATAATGAAAAGATTCAGAAAAAGAAGTGATCTCCCGAAAAAAAAGTGGGGTCACCGAGCATCCAACAAAAATATTCGCACACAAAGTTAACGCAAAAGTCATCAGCTCTATATTTTGTCGAGTTTCAACTCAGTGCGCGCGCTTGAAAATGACGTGGCACGCGCGTGACATATGAATAGCATGCTTACTTGGCTCCAATTCAGTTTTTACCCTTAAGAGTAGTCAGAAGTACCAATTTGGCGAATTAAGTTTATCAAATGTGATGGTGTTTTAATATCACTGTTTAAATAATGGTAATAGGACTGAGTGGAGTCCAATTTGGTCTGTAATCATACGAGAGATTAACAAAATCGGACGACCGCGAAGCGGGAGTCCGATTTGTTAATCACAAGTATGATTAGTCTTAAAATAGCAATGCCAAAACTAACTTCTTTCTTCGGCCTTTCTAGTGATTTTCTTGAATTTAGTTAGGTGTAATCTTCCGACGTTTTCACAGTTCATATAACCGGAGGCATAGGTATTTTTCAAAAACAAAAATTAGTATGGTTTACTTTGGAGCCCAGGGGTTTCAGAGCCACCTTAAACTCTCCAAAAGAGAAAGGTGCCTCTAAATCCCCTGGACAGAATTTATTTAAATTTTGTGAAAGTTCCCTCTTATCATGTTTGACATCATTAGATAATAAAGTCACCAGGCTCATTTTTGAGTTAAAAAACACTTAAAACTAAAATAAAGGGTGTGTTTGGCCCGGGGGTGTTTGGGAGGTCATACTTTTGATATGGTAACTCATTGAGTGACAGAAATGTTAACAATGTGTTTCCCAATGTTCAGGCTACTTTTTGATAACATGATTTTGATTGTTAACAGACTAAACCATTAAATAAATAGTAATCTTTTGGAACTATTCTTAAAATACCAAGTCTGACTCAAGTAAATACGCTCTCAATTTCTCTTCCATCTGTTTAACATTTATTAATTCAATCAAATCATTTCCTGGTCGACGATGAACACATTTTTGAGTTGTTCAGCTCTGACCTAAAGGCAAAGATTACATGCATAATTTATTTCAATAGTTATTCTTTAACTTCAGATGGCATCATTCAAATGATTACTTGTCACCACAAGTGGAAAATTAATTTCGTACTTCTTCAACTTTCGGCTTCTTCTGGACTGCATCCTTTGTTGTCTGATGGTAGCTGCCATGGCCACGTGCTCCATGTGTCGGACAATCTCTGCTGGGCAAGGACCATACAACCCTTCGCTTATCACGGTCTGCGTTTTCGCACTGACAATAAGACCCTGCCACCTTCCAACCGCAACCGTGCCATCCCCAATTCGTATCGGCGGAATTTGCGCAGGCTGTTACCTTTTTGGAGCCATTGTCGTGCGTCTCAGTTTTGTAGCGAACACAGGAATCCCCATGGCAAGAGCACCAAATGGGCTTGTAATGGCAGTCGTTGTTGCTTTGGCAGCCCTCTTTTGCCAGGGAACACTGAAATACGGGGGAAGTTTCAGTGGAACTGGGGGAGTAGTCGAATTGCTGGATCTGAATATTTCCACCCTTAACGTGGTTGCACCCATAGTTCAAGAAGCCGAGATAGTAGTACTCCAAGTTTAAAGCTCTGATGTGGTTTGGTGATCCTGGTTTGAAACGACTTTGTAAAATGTTCCAGATTGCTGCGAAAGTGTGCCCGATAGATGAGGGTACCTTGCTGGCTTCATTCAAGAGATTCTGAATTTCTTCCTCCGACCTTGTCTCTTGGTCCAAAAGCTTGTTACGAGTATCGGGACTTCCTCCCAAAACGAACACTTTATCACTCGTGCTGATCTTGCTGGCTTCAGACTTTTCACTTTGAGTTATGTCTGCACAAGCTTTGAAACCCAATTCTCCAGCGGCTGTGGGACCTGCTAATGAAAGGCAACTTTTCACCTCAAAATCTCTCTCACTGTAAGATTTTGAACTCTCCGCAAATGTCATTTGTCTAAAGCTTGTTCCAAGTGTAACGGACGTAATGACTTGGGAACCGTATGTTTTCAGGAAATTGTGATATGCTTCCCAGGAAGAGCTTTCCCAGGGTTCTTCAATTTTTACTGGCAAGTTTTCCAAGTCTGACAGAAATTGGTCTGTTAAGGTCGCTTCATCACCTTCTAAGCAGCCTCTTCTCACCAGGATCTTTTCGTTTATTGCCACCGCGTTTAAAGACATTCCACTCACTTTATTTGACTGTGAACTTTTGCTCTTTGTCGCAACCTGTAGAGAAACACCCAGCGTGTATGAGGACTGCAACGACACGTCCAGTTCTGATTGGGTAGCCAAAGAAGCGTAAAAGGCTCTGCTATTTTCATAATATTCCATGAACTTTCTTGACGACTGAATCTGTTTGGTTTCATCAATGAAACATTCTGGTTTAAAGGGCTCAAAAATGGCTCTCTCGAGCTCTTGAAAATCTGCTAGGAGGTTGGCTTCTCGAAGGTCAATCGCTTTCCCCAACTCCTCGATCTTGCCAGCGCTAGGGGCACTTTTGCATGTAGATACAAATATCAGGCAAACGAACAGGACAACGGGGGCAGACATGGCTCAGTTTTCCAAGGGCACTCAAGGACAAGTGGTTACGAGTACAATACGACCTGGGAAGAAAAGAAATTGCATATGTTAGTGTTCGGTGGAACCGCCGTAATCCTGACACTGTCCAATTGGATGTAATAAAATGGGCACTGTTCTCTCACCGACTTTGCTGTTCTATGAAAAAGTGAACAGAGCTAGATAAATTTGTTCTCTATAACAAGTGGTTGCAGTTTTTTTTTTGATAGGAGACATTTTTAGTGAGGCCATGATTTACTGTAGAGAATCTCTAGAAATCTAGTTGGCTTGTATACATGGAGAAGTCTAGTTGGTTCGAGGCATCATGTGCTGTAGGAAACTCTAGAATAACGGTCTGTGATGTCTAGTGGGCGATGCCTTGTGTAGGCAGTGCATGGGAAGGTGGTCGTCAAATGAGAAGTGCTTAGAAATGATGAAAACCGTTATGTATCACCGTTATGAGCTGAATGATCTTGCTTAAAACGTTTAGTCCTTTTATTGCAAATCATGATCAGTTTCTTTTTTATGGACGTCTACACAAAGAAGAAGAAATTATATACTCCCTTTAGTTTACCACCCAATTCTCAGAAAAAAAAGATATGAAGGGTTGTTTTGTCATAATTTATGTGTTTTAAAATTAACCTATCAAAACGAAATACAATGTCACACATCTAAGTGTAAAATTAGTTTTTGCAAAAAATGCAACACTAGTAATAATGCTGTAAGGCATAAAATTTGACTCTTAAGACTATTTCTATTGGAAATTGAGGGTTTTCACATGACAGCACTATGAATTTAAAGTGCCCCTGTGACAAAAAAATAAATTATTTTTTTTCTTTGGATTTCAAAACTATGTTAACTAAACACTAAGTGACCCAAGTCTTAATCTTTGATTTAAAAAAGGCACCTGTTTATTTTAACTGGAACTTTCCTATTTAATGATCCGCCATTACTAAATTTAAGTTCTTGAGAGAGCTGGATCGAGGAGAAAATGACGTCAAAGGCTCACTAGTTTAAGAATGCAATGCGTGTGTACGCTACAGAATTAATATGCAGCACGGGAGTTTTGGCCTTTCACACTTTTAAACTCGCACTTTGCATACATAATAAGCTGCGTTCACACGCTGAAATTTTAAGCTGGTGAGCCTTTGACGTCACTTTTCCCGGATCCAACCCTCTTCATAATACCAAGATTCAGGACAGTTGCATACGGTAAATACAGCCTGTCGTACCTAGGCCCTGTCCTATGGTCAAAACTTGAAAGATCTATTCGAATGTCTGACTCACTGGAAATTTTTAAAAAACGAATAAAACAAGTTAATTTTAATAGCCTACTGGACATTGAATGTAAAGACTGTTTCTTATGCAATAATTAACCAATCATTTTAAACATGTAAATACACATACATACATACATACATACATACATACATACAGACAGACAGACAGACAGACAGACAGACAGACATACATACATACATACATACATACATACATACATACATACATACATACATACATACATACATACATACATATGACTACCAGAGGTAAAAATGAAGACTTCATCTGCTATAAAAGTGCTCGATGGTAAGACCAGAGCGGTGTATGGGCACCAGCATGTTAATCTCTATAAACTTGGGAAGACAATTTCTCCGCATATCTTGCATAACAAAAATTGCTGTGACCTAAATCTTGGCGAGAGTTTTTGCATAATTACTTTCTTTCTTCTACCAGATTCTGGCCTTTTACTATTGGATGGTTTTGATTTTTACCTTGATCTAGTTTGAATGGCGTGACACAGAATACCAGCAATTAGCCTCCTCCTGTCTGGAGTCATTTCTAGCCGAGTTTAACCTTCCATTATTTGTGTTTTTGGCAGAGCGAAACCGTCTTCCAGTAAAAGGAAAATCATATTTGCTTAAAAAGATATTGTGGCTTCGGGCCTTGGGCTCTTACGTAATGTCAGGTAAAACTAATCGCTGGGCAAGGTCTATGTTGTCGATTAACTAAAAATCATTGCAAATGCTCAATTAATTGTGACTTAAAGTTGTTCCCGACATTTTTAAATTAACGTTTCCTGTGGAGGAGCTTTGAGAAATATTGAGATCCGAGGGAAACAAAATTAAACCGGCTTCTCGAGGTAAGGTATCGTCTGATGAATACAAGTGTCCCATCAGGCCGGAGCTGATCTCCAGTTTCTGTAACATGAAGCGATTAGGAGTATTGCTACTCTCGTCCCTGGATTGGATGCTGGTCCATCACAGGGTTACCCCCAGCGTTATAGTCGTCTGTATCCATTTATACACCTGGGTGGAGAGAGGCACTGTGAGAGTTAAGTGTCTTGCCTAAGGACACAACACAATGTCCCCGGCCAGGGCTCGAACCCGGTCCGCTCGATCCGGAGACGGGCGCGCTAACCACGTTTCACGAGGTACGAGCAGCTTATTTCGTGATTTTTTTAATGTAGCAAAACAAAGGCATCAAGAGATTCACGTACATCGGCGGTCATCGTGAAGTTGTAAAAAATATCTTCGTGGAAACAATTTAGGCGCGATCGTCCTAAAGCAGATGTGAAAATTAAAGCCTGGAAAAAAATTAGGCTTGAATATATTACGAACTTACAGCGTGACCAGTTCTCAGGTGACTGGATAGCTCACTTGGTAGAGCACTGCACTAATTTTTGCAGAGACCATGAGTTCAAGCCGTGTTGAAGCCTGTTAAGATGTGTGTATATCTGCGATGATCATTCATTTCTTTATATCTTTCTCCGCGGTTCAAACCATTAGTAGAGAGATGATCATTCATATATTCACTTCATCATCTACGGGCTGGTATATTACGAGCTCACAGCGTGGCCACTCCTCAAATTATTGGATGCTTGTTTATACTCTAGATGCTTGTTTATACTCTATACTTTTAAATTATTGGATGCTTGTGTATACTCAATACTTTAAATTATTGCTTGTATTGTTAAATTTAATCTTGCATTTTATTATTAGTCCAGGGCCACTCTGCATATCAGCTTCGTTCAGTACTGAATGGGCCACTCTGGGAAAATAAAGTTTACCTTACGTTACCTTTAACTGGCAGTGGTAGAGCACTGCCACTGGAATTTACAGTAGTTATGGCCGTTTGAATGTTTTTTCCTTTTCTTTCAGGTTTTGTGTACTTAACTGCGATAATCGTTCTTGTTTTCACATCTCTCTTGTCAGTTCAGATATATGATCTATCACATATTCACTTGCAGTTTATGGTTCGCATATAATCTAGCACCCGTACATATGAAAACAAGTGGCAAGAATAGCAATTTTGGAACTGAGGAAATCCTTTCTACAGTTGAAATAAGAGGAGTGAAATTTAAAAGGTTCTTAACCTTCACCAGAACTAGTATCTTTTTATACCATCTTCCCTTTGGTGGCTAGGAAAAAACTCAAAGCTAATCTTCAGAGTCATCATTGATTATTTTGAACAAATATCCGACTCAGCCATTAAGGGGAAAGGTCAGCAATTTTCCAGTGGAAAGTCGAAAAGGAGTTTTATCATTGTAACTAAGTGAAACGTTTAGCATTTAAAGCAGGATGCAATCGTGATCTAGCACAGGTCGTTTGTTTCTCAAGAAATCAAGTAACGAGTTTTTGCGAAATTGAGAAGAAAAGGAATTTTCTTTCAAAAAATTTAAATCAAAATTTACTTTCAAACGCTTTTCAATATCTTTTTTTAGTTTGTTTTCTGCACATAAAAGTTAAACTATAACAAATCACAGTAGCCTAACTACCTCTGGTTTCTTGATTGGGTCTTTGAGTTTTGCCAATAGAGGGTGTTAAAGGGTTTGATTTTTTAATGATACTCGTTCAGTATTTCTGAGGTGGATACAGTTTGAACAGCAGCAGCTAACTCGTATAGAAAACGTTGGGTTCAGAAGTATATTCATATAATAGAATAATGTAATAGGAACTTGAGATGCCGAGTTTTAAAGGACCTTAAAGAAGAAATTGAAACTATCTTAGATATTATTCTTTTCCACCAACCTTAGAATTCTTGATCCTTCCAATGCTCTTGATCTTTGTTGCTCGGGTTCTGATACGAACTGAAATGTGGTTTTGCTTTCACAGAATATAAGGCTTCGATTTCAAACTATAACCGCCTACATTCCTCCTACGTCTATTGGTGGAAGAAGCGGATTGGCTCTCTAAAACAATGGTTTTGAAATTTAATGAAGAAAACTGAATTTTTTATGTACAGCCTTTCATGGCAAATGATTTGAACTAGTAACCATATTGTGTCGTAGTCACTACGTGTTCTAAGGCATCTCCCCAATCCAAGATATGTGTTTTTAAATTCCTATCGCCCACTGCTTAAATTGAATAATTTAAAGAACGGTTTAAGAAACTAATACATTATTCCAAAATTTGCAAGACAAACTGATAGATTTTCTCTTATTTGGTTTTTATTAACGTTTTTTTTTTCATGAAATTACATAAAATATAAAGACAACTGACATATTTGATTTATACGAAAGGACTTTACCTGTTATAATTACAGCCTTCGAATACTGTAGGATGGAATCCTTATTTTTCAGTTTCATGGTCGACCTAACGATGTGCAATAATTTGATTACACAGTAAACCAACAATGAATGCTTTTAACGGTTGAAAAGATTCAAATACGACACCAAATACTATGTCGCCCACAAAATATCTTTGAATGAATTGTTTCCCTCGTTTAACTAGAATACGTAGCAAAACTTCTGTGGTCACTGATTTCACCATTACAGGGCGACAAAAATTCACTGATAATTTACACCATCTGTTTAGAGAATGTCCACTTAAAAAGAGCTTAAATAAACACATGACTTGTATGACAACTGAAATTTGTTTTTTTTTTATTCAGGTCTTGGAATTTAATTTTTTGGGTGAAAAATATAAAGAACCCCTAAAACCAAAGAAACGGACCGACATTTTTAAGCTTTTGTTTTTTGTTTTCAGAAATAACTCACTCTTAGCCAGCAATTGAACCAAAGCGTTCAGAGGAACGTAACAAACCTCCCCGCTTCTTGCACAAATTATCCCACAAGCTATGATCACCGAGGGTGAACTTAAAACTTGATGATAGTGTAGTCTTTAAGGGGTTGCTTTTCATGATTATATAGTAATTAAACCAACAATGACGCTTTTAACGGTTGAAAAGATTCAAATACGACATCTAAAGGTACCGGGCTATGTCGCCCACAAAATATCTTTGAATGAATTTGCTTCTCTGGTTTGAATTTATTTTTCCTAAAAAGGAATATAAAATACTTCCAAAATCAAAGTGACGGACCGACAGTTATTAAGCTTTTGTTGTTGATGTTGTTTTTTTTTTTTCATTTTAGAAATATAACTCATCTTAGCCAGCATTTGCACCAAGGCGTTAAGAGGAATGTAACAAATCTCGCCGCTTCTTGCACAAAATCACTGAGGGTGAATTTAAAATTTGGTGATAATGTAGTCTTTAAGGGGTTGTTTTTCACCTCAACGATTGATAAATTTGTGTTTCATTCGATTGCGGCCCCACTCCTTATTTTTTTTTACAAAGAGCCACAAAAATTATTTTTGCATTTTCATTGTGGCGAGATCTTGTATTTTAGTTCCATTCTTAGAAATGTAGACCATTAATTTTTAAACAATGAAAAACAAAATGAGACAAAAGATCACATGTTAAGATAGGGTGGTAAGATCGCAACACAAGGGCGAGAGTAAAATAAGGTCTTACTCCAACAAGGAAGGTTTCTATGCCCAAAGCGGTGGGTAAGGCCTCTTTGACTCCATTTCCTAGAGCACTGATGAAAAAGCCGCTGTCTACCTGTGAATTACAAAAACTTGGTTTTTAGTCTAATTTATACATAGGTCTGTCTTGAACAATTATAAATGTATCTTTTATGTTCAGTTGCTACAGTTATAACGTTTGAAATCACGAGCTCGAGATTGCTCTGTCGTTGAAACCTCGCGTAGATTGTTTCATGATCTTTTTTATCGTAAAATACTCGCAAAGCTTTAGAACAAAGATTCTAACTAACGATTGTCCAGAGTCTAAGCGAGTGGCGTCATTTGAGATCTTGTATTTTAGTTCCATTCTTAGGAATGTAAACCATTAATTTTGCAACAATGAAAAAAAAAATGGAACAAAAGCTCACATGTTAAGACAGGGTGGCAAGATCGCAGCACAAGGGCGAAAAAAAAGAAGGTCCTACTCCAACAAGGAAGGTTTCTACTCCCAAAGCGGTGGGTAAGGCCTCTTTGACTCCATTTCCTAGAAGGTCACTGATGAAAAAGCAGCTGTCTACCTGTGAATTACAAGAACTTGGTTTTTAGTTAATTTTATACATAGGTATGTCTTGAACAATTATAAATGTGTAATGGCTTTTATGTTCAGTTCTTTGAATTATGACGTTTGAAATCAGGAGCTCGAGATTGCTCTGTGGTTGAAACCTCGCGTATAGATTGTTGCACGATCTGTTTTCCGTAAAATACTCGCAAAGCTTTAAAACAAAAAATCTCAACGATTGTCCAGAGGCTAGGCAAATTTTTATTATTAGCGTGTGGACCTAGCCTCCATATTCACGTCGAACTAATCCAAAATCACCTCCCTACAAAAAATACATACCATCTCAGACCAGTTATCGGCCGCCTCAGACAATTATATGCGTTCCCACTCGCCAGTGTGATAAGGGCTTGGCATCTTTATTACAAAACGCTATATCTAGTATCGATAACTCAGATGACATCAGAAACGTGCTAAGATCGCAAGATTTGTGTCTATTACAAATGCTACTCTATCCGTGTATTATTCTTTATATATGTACGTGTGTGATGTCTTAAGGAAGGTGTAAGACACTTCAGAATAAAAACAATTGCATTCAAGCCGTAGTGAAAATGTTATCAAATTAAATTGACTGAGAATTCTTTGAAAACTTCGAATTAAGAACCTGTAACTCAGTTTGCTTAACCTTATACGCAGCAGTAGAGATAGTTGTTAAAATTACCTTTAGTGCCGGCCGAGTGGATGGAATTTCAAGGGCAACTTAACAAGGGCGGGCAAGCCTTTTTAAAGTCAAAATATGATTTCATTTGAACAATGTTCCACATGCACGGAAATAAAGGAAGAGGAACAGGCACCATATTTGTCAAGTTGAAACACTAATGTTAACGTTAATGTTAACTGGCCTTAATTTGCTTCTCGGTGGGATAAGTACA
>JAHPZR010024973.1:15000-17281 GCA_019787425.1 Platygyra sinensis
CGAAAATGGCTAAAAATCACGAGATCAGTTTATATTTTTCGACAAACGCGATCGTAGGGTTATGTCACGCACCGCCAGAACTTCGAAATTCAAAATGTGCTGGTTTACAAACGAAGGATGCTATTGAGCTGGAAAATTGTAAACAGCTATAAATTTGGTACCTCTTATGCCTGATGAGGATAAAACCTTTAGTGGCTCTTTAGTTTAGGATTTGAGAATTTGATGACGTCACGTGCACATACTCTATTGGAGCCGTGTTCTTCAAACTTGGCAACAGAAACGTACATCACAAAAGAAACAGAATGATACCTATTATGTTGTTGCCATGGCAACACTCTCGGCTCCAGTCTCTTTCTGTGAAATACCAAATATTCCCATTTGCAATCTTTTAAAGTAGGACAGAAGGTCTAGCTCGGCACACAAATGGTTCCCATATTGCTTTAACTATCTCCGTTAGGTTATTGTGGGTGGATGATCCTTGTTTAGGATAAAATCTGGAAATTTTAATCTCCATTAAAACAGGACCAGCGGCATAACTGTTGTCACGGCAACAGCACGGCAGGTGTCATTTGGCTTCTTTTGTGATGTACAGTCCTGATGCCAAGTTTGAAGAACACCGCTTAAGGTGGCTCAATAGGGTTATGCAAGATTACGAAGCGCGCGCCAGTGGCCTCAATCGAAAGTTAATATTCTCGTTCTTTTTGCCATTTTCCTAATCAAAGCTACTGAAACATAACAAACAAGGGCCAAAATTTGCTGTTCAAAAGTCACCTCTGATATCAAGGCTTTTAGTCTCAAATTAAAACTACTCAAACATCGCCATTTTTTGACGTCTATTTGGCTTTGATTTCAATTTGCTTCAATTTCCTTCGGTAAAATTTTCTGATATGCTCAAACCGGGTAGAGTCTGGCAAGAAGAAACTTTTAAAATCGAAAAAAGTAGGGGTTGTCAAGGTAGTTTTTTCGTTTTTAGCATTTTTGTGTTTTTTGGCTGAGCGAAAACCTTGTCTTACAAAATTTTCTGATAAATTGAAAGCAAGGAAAGCTAATAAGGAATAACTTCTCTGCCAAATCTTAAGGAATTTCACCGAAGGAAATTCGAGAAATCTGATAAGGATTTTTCTATTTTTTCACCTCAACGGCAATTACGTCGTCAGAATAGGAACTCGCCAAGATCGCTATGTGAGCATGCGCGAATTTTCGAACCACGCGGTTTTGTCGATGAGCAACTCGACAATGGCGGTCTCATCAAAATACACACAAGACCTTTCGGTCCAAATCATTTACTTTACGTTTTCTTTTAAATGGTTTCTCTGTTTCTACTTCTGGGCTGTAATTTGAGCTATATTGTTGACTTGTTCGCTGCTTTACATGAGCTTGCGTCAGCTAGCGCGCGCACATTACTAGAGCTCGCATCATCGGTGCGCGCGCTCTTAAAACCCTATTGAGCCACCTTAAATATTTCTAGAGATAGTCTTGATTGAGTGTTTCAATGAAACCACCTGTGACGTCATCACTTTACTCACAAAAACGTAAATTTCTTTAAAACGAAAAAAATATATTCTAAAAAGAAAAACGCCATTCTTCTATACTTTCTAAGGCCTATCAAATAAGGAGCAATTATTTTTTACTTCATAGGCACTTTTAAGATTTCTGTCAACAAAAAACGCAGAAAAGAAATACGTTTTGACAAGCAAAAGTTTTGAAAACGGCGAATTTCATTACAATTTTTGTAGTAAAGCAGTTCAGCTCAAAGCACGGTTCATTCATCATCGTCCTCTTGGATTACGATTCTTTTTCGCCTGGAAGGAAGCTTAGGAGATCTTTCGCCGATGATAATGGTACAGCTGCTGAAAACTGCTCCTGAGAATAGATGATTTCCACACGCAGTAGTTGCAGTTGTTCCTGTGGCCATGGAACTCTGGGCAGAGCTGTTTAAACTCAGCTGATTTAGCGCTGGGCGAGCACCGCAGTGACTGCTTATTTTCAACGACATTTCTTTTTGCTGCTCTACTGACACAGTAGAATAAGAATCTATGCATTTTAGATTCTTATGTCCTCTCAAGCAGTTTAAGGCCTGGGTGGGGAATGTAAAGTAGAAATATGGTTGGACAGTGATATCTCTTGTTATATTTGTGTTACCAAGCTGAACTTTTCCCTGATTGTAAAACTCGACGTTCTGCCTTGCCTTAACATATTATCTTGATCACGTGACATGTCACGTGATCGTTTTGTGAAATTTCAGTAAATCGGCTAATTGGTGGCGCATTTTCGGTCTATT
>JAHPZR010024974.1:0-18848 GCA_019787425.1 Platygyra sinensis
GTCGAAACTTCGTTGAAACGAAGTTAAAGTTCCTTGTTCGAACTCTTCTCCGTTAAGTTTTCTGATTTTGATGAAAAAAATGGGCAATGAGACTGTTGAGTTCCTCGGGAGGAATATCCTCCATTGGCCTTCTCTCATTTATGGAGTTGCGCCAGCGGGACCAAACATTAAGGTCAGTTTTCGTTTTCTTTGTTGTGTTCCTGTTTCTATTTGCTTCAATAAATGATGAAATTACACTGTCGTCTAACTGCGTTTCTTCGTTCGATTTATCTAATATACTTGGATCAATATTTGCCAGCCATTCCGACTCTTCGTCGTCAGAAAAATAATTCAAAGTGTCCGCCATTTTTTTTTCGCAACTTAATTCGTCGCTTGCGTGCTGCGAGAAAACCTGTCCAAGCGGTCCTCTGGAGTACAAATACCGCGTGATCATGTTGTACTCGTTTTTGGCGTTATTTGTACTCTGTACTCTACGAATTGCAGTTGGATAGTAATAATAATAATAATAATAATAATAATAATAATAATAATAATAATAATGATAATGATAATAATAATAATGACAATGATGATGATGATGATGATGATGATGGTGATGATAATGATGATGGTGATGATGATGATGATGGTGATGATGATGAGATGCATAAGCGATTACGCAAAGTGCGACTTGTGGCAAGTCCAGCCTACACTTCTTATAAGGATAGAAACATTAAACAATGCAGCCACTTTACAGTTTTGCTCCTGACGAGAATATGGTATAAGTGGGAAAGTTTGTCGTAGTAAAGGTTTCTGTTTGTATCTTTAGGTTGCGTACTGATGGTTGATAGGCAATATCTGTTCTATAGTTTCCTTAACGTAAATTAAATATATGATAGAAGAATTTCAATCATATTCCAAGGCTTTGAATAATCTCTGAAACAAGTCATAATTAAATATCTTTTAGGTTCTCTTCTAATGTTGTTTTTGAGTAGTTTGTTCGAAGAAGTCTCACGGCTTTGCCTTCCACGAATCTCTTTTTAAACACAGTAGGTGGCTAGAGAAAAATATGAGTAAGATTTTAATATGCTGGAACTTGTTTTTATATCCAGCATGAATTGTTTCCGAAAACGTGTGCCCTTGTATGTAATAGTATCCAGAAATGTAGCTTAGCATCTATCTGAGATCTCAGCCGTAAACCTGATTGTGGTGTGATGTGATTTTCCTTGTTTCATTGATAAACGGTTCGAATAGATATCATCAATATAACATTTCCAGATTGTTGGTTTTCCATGTCTTGACTAGTTCTTCCCGCTGAATTGAAACAAATTGTCCTTCAAAATGAGTCTCAGCATTTCTCCGAGATGTTGAGTGGGAGTGGTACACGGCACGTGGTTTATTTTTGTGAAATGATCACATCCTCTGCATGCTGAAGCTATACCTTCACTTGTGGTGTATTTGTATACAGACTTGTTACGTTCATTGACACAAGATATGTTTATTTCTTACTTCTTTCGTCATTTAAACAAGATTTATGTTGTCTGTAGAGCTTTTAAAAGATGTCGTTTGTAATTTGGATATAGGCTGAAGTAATTTATCACCAAACAATTATAATTTTTGTAGGCCGCAACCTCGGGACAATATTCCCAAGTACTGTAGTAATATTGTAAGATAGACTTAGCAGGGAAATAGCCTCATATTTCCACGACCAAAGCAAAAACTCTCTTTCTATCACGAATCATCCGGCTTCCTATTCCCTAAATTATACTGAGTAGTCTTTTGGTATTTCCATCACTCAAACGACTCTCGCATTAATACAAATTTTTAATTCACACTAGAAACCTGATTTTCCATCCAAGTAAACTTGCCATTTAACTTAGCCAGTATGTTATATTGGAAATTATTTGTTTATTCCGGCAATATTCAGTTTTAAACTTAGTCTATGAACCTCTTCTCTCGGTCATTGTTGTAACTAATACCTACATTACAATGTTCTGGTGATCAAATGACGCGTAATGCGCAAGATTACAATCCTTTTCTTTTTCTTTTCGCTTGGCCCTGATCTCGGTCCTTTGCCTTGAGGTGAGCGCCATGTTTAGGCGGCTTACGTACGACGTAATCCCTGCTGGGTAATGACCAAACAACTCTCCGCGAATTACGACTATCGTTATAACAATCACAATACGACCCATGGACTTTCCAGTCACAACCATGCCATCCCCAGTCTCGCTCGGTGTTAGCGAAGGCGGTCACCTTAGGAACACCTGTTTCTTGTTCCTTGTAGTCGTAGTGGACACATGTTGGGCCTCGACAGGAGCAATAAATAGGAACATAACGGCAATCGTCGCTACTGTGACAACCCTCTGCAGCAAGAGTACACTCGAATTCTGGGTACATTTCGCTGGACCTCTTGGTGTAATCGAATTTCTGTATTTTAACTCCTCCATTTTCAATGAAGGGACAACCATAATTCAAGAAACCGAGGTAAAAGTTTTTCAGGTTTAGGCCTCTCGCGTAGTTAGGTGATCCTGATGAGAAACGACTTTGTAGAACTGTCCAGAGCGCTTTGAAGGTGTGCTGAACAGACGAATGTGTGTCTCCGGCTTCGTTCATAAGTTTTTCAATCAACTCCTTAGACCTCCCCTGTAACAGCTTGCTTCGGGTTTCCCTGCTTCCACCCCTAATAAACAGTTTGTCAGTCGTGCTCATATCGCTTGTTCTAGATGCTTCGCTGCTGCTCACATTTGCACACGCAGAGACATCAACCGTTCCAGCAGATGTGGGACCTCCTAACGAGACGCAGCTTTTCACCTGGAATTCTCTTTGACTGTACGATCTCGAGCTCCGTGCGAAAGACATTTGGTTTATTCTTGCTCCGCGCGTAACGGAAGTTATCACATGAGAACCGAATAGCTCCAGGAAGTCATAATACGGCCTCCACGAATTCCGCTCCCAGGGCTCGTCGATCTTCAACGGCAATGTTTCCAATTTATCCAAAAAGCTTTTCTTAAACTTGTAATTTTCGTCATATAAACAGTCTTTGTCTAGATGGATCTTTTCTGTTAGTGACTCGACAATTAAAGAAATTCCACTCACCTTCGATGCGCTTGAACTTGTGCTTTGTGTAACACTACTGAGGGAGACGCTCAATGAATAAGATGACTGCAATGAGGCATCTAATCCAGCTTGGGTGGCCAATTTTGAAAAAAAGGCCATAGTACTCTCATAATATTCAAAGTAGCTTCTTGAGAAGTTTAAGTTTTCCTTTCTGTAGCAAGGCAAAGGGAAAGACTCAAAAACGCTTGATTCGCTTTCCTTAAAGTCCTCTAGCAAGTTGGTTTTTGCGAGGTTGATCACTTTCCCAATCTCCGTTGTTTCACCCGTTCTCAGAGTTTCTTGAGCTCTTGTGGTACTGAATGAGAATGTGGCTGTCAAGTACATAACAAGCATCAAGGTGTCAAACATGGCTTCTGAGTGAGCTGTCTTGACGGACAACAGTGTCTATCAGTGTTGATCGATCACGCACCCTGAGTAAAATAATAGTTAGTTTTTTCAGTTGTTGGTTAATGACTCATTCATACCGGAGCGCAGGCGGCCGAAGGGTATCCAAGCGGAGACCCATACTCATAGAGGAAAGAAAAGGAAACCTAAGAGTTGATTTTCTCATGGGTATCATGGCTAGCGGTATAGCTCGTGGGCGCGTACGCACGACGCGGCGGCCATACTTTAGCTAATAGGTTGACAGAGACATGCATACAATTAAACCATGAATGAAAATCCGGGGGAGAACGCCCTTATAAAAAGGACGGGGGTGCTCTCAGGTTGTTCAGCCTCAAAAGGTCCACAGTGGAAGCTTTCCCGATACATTTTAGTGTATTGAGCCGAAAAAAAAAAGTATGACAGTAAATAATCAGGTAGTGTTTTAAGGTGCCTGAAAACGGTTTCCAGTACTTTTCAAGACTTAAAGTTTGATGGGTCATTATAACAACCCTATACTAGTTGACACCAAAATCATGGTATCAGAAAATTGCCTAACCATCGGGGAACATGTTGTTGTTAATTTTGTGGCACAATAGGTTACCATAGCGACATATGACCTCCTAAAAACACCCTTAATTTTAGCTTTAAGCGCTTATAACTCAAAAGCGAGCTCGGTGACCTCCATTTTTTATTATCGAATTGTAATCAGCATGAAAAGATGCAACTTTTTGCCAAGTTTAAAAAAATTCTGCGAAGGGGGTTCAGACCCACCTTAAATTTTCGAAAATTTTTGGCATCAACCGATAAAGAGTGGTTATAATGACCCATCAAACTGTTAGACTTGGAAAATAGTGGAAATTGTTTCCAACCACCTTAAAATTGGTATCTCTTAGGGGCGAGACGTTTTGATGCCACGCCCACAAAACAGGATCTCTTAATGTTCTTTTAAATTATCGATCAGCATCACCGTCCTTTTTGTTTGGGATTCCCTTCTCTGGGAAGAAAACGGACTCCTGTTTCACTAGCAACCGCGAGCTTCAAGCTTTAGGTGAAGAATCACGAGCACTACAAAACTAACAACTAGATTTTCACCAGTGACATCTGACAGTTTTACCTGTCTGCCCTTAAAGCCGGTACTCAGAATAAGTCTCAAAAGGAATGGACGAGTTAAATTGTTTCTGTGATTTGCATGAGCAAGAGAGCTTTAGTTGGTCCATCGTTTCTTTAAACAGATTCATGCTTATGTAGCTTAAAACAGTGCATATATCAGTTCTTAGATCTAGGAGTGGTGAATAAAAAATATATATATTCTTCCCTGGAGGCTTTCAAAATAATTTGAGACCCCGAGACAAAAACAGAGGAAAGAATCAAAAACTGAAGATAAAATCGAGAATGCTAGGCTAGCTAAATTTGGCAAAAAATCTACGAGACGCGTAATTTTAGAGAGGGAGTAATTTTCACTACCTTTTTCTTTATTTTTTAGGCTTCGTCTTTGTTTTAGGCGGCGGTTTGGGCCATTTTATTGCAAACCATACATTTATTGTCAAACATTGTACAAATAAAACATGTTTTAGGTTTAAAGGAGTTTGACAGACACTTTTAAGTTTGTAATTCTCTGTCCATGCTTAGTTCGGATCACAACTCTATGGGTGAGCTTCCCTATTTTGACTCAGTTAAGGTTACACACGCGTAGCTCATGATGAAACAAAAGGAAAGTTCATATCACCGTAAAGCTAATAAATCATCAAATTGGAAGACATATCAGTTATTTTGATGCTAACCTAGGCCTCTCAATAAAGTAAACCTATTTTAAAACATCTGGCGGAGAAAGCAATCTTTAATTACTAACCTCCAGATTACGAACTGCTCTGTCCTCTTCTGATCTCTGCTCAGTGGTTAAGTGAAGGGTATCATCTGAAAGGCGAATTTTATTTACAGCAACGTGCATTGTTGCCTAAATTTGAAATTCTTACCTCAGGAATAGTCGACAAGTGGGCAAGTCTGTGTTAGAAGTGGATAGGTTCTTTTTCTAAGGGAGGAACCATGGATGACAGGGAGGAAGATCTTGAACTAACTGAATAGTTTAATAGGCCGCCCACTTCCATATTAGTACATTTTCGCTGGTTCTACTACAGAAAAAAAAATTGCTACACGTCAAAAAATTTCACCTGCCTTTTGCTTCCTTTCAGCTAGTATAAACTTATGTATTCTTCAGTGATATGCCAGAGAAAGAAAGACTATACGATGCCAAAGAATGTAGCATTTTTCCTCTTCCATCAGTATGAGACGGTAATTCCCATGCATTCTGGTACAACTTTGCTTGTACGATAAACCTCAGAAAATGTGATCTACAAAACCAGCAGCTGTCAAGACAGCAGGTTTAGTTACCACATGTCTACTGAATAAGTTTTCAATATTCCTGTTTATTTTGTTGCTGTAGAGACAACACTTTTTTTTCTTTTTTCTTTTGCCATTCTAAAGTGATACTATGGAAAGATAGCCACGTCAATAAACAAGAGGAGTAAATATCAAAATAATAATTTATAATATATCTTCATTGTAATCGTGTTTGCGATGTAACTAGTGACTCTATGTGTAAATAGTCAAAAAAAAAAAGAAATAGCGATACCAAATAATGTTTTTCGTCAAAAGAAATATAGGCTCCAGAAAAGATACTGATTACTTTTATTTAATCCTTAATATATTAGACCCGTTTAATTTTAGTCTATTAATTTTTGCACCAATGGGAACATTCCGGACGCTGTAATAACAGAAATATTAGGGAGCTTAAGCAAACCACGACGACGACGGTAACGAGAAGGTCACTAAACAAAAGGTTTAATGAGCAAAACAATGGCTATGCACGTGCATATGAATTTCTGTACATTTCTTTGCCGTCCTCTGCAAAACAACAACGCGAAATGACCAAGTTCTGCGTCGTCTACGGAACGTGGAAGACGATGGCTAATTTTTCGTATTTCCATTTGAAATTAAGCGCCGTCATTGCATATTTGGCCTGAGCACATTTTTCGAGCCATTGTCGAACTAAACAGATCCAGACAATGACGAATTTCGCTTGTAAGATATAAATTCATTTTTTACAAGGCGTCGTCCTCGGGGTCGTCGTCGTCGTCGTTGCTTAAGCTCCCTATGTCTGTGGTGAACTGCACCTTCCAATGACCGTAACAACCAAGACTATTTTATTTATATGGACATTCATCCCGGAGCTCTGTGCGTAAATTTTTTCATCGCTTAAAACTTTGACCTCTTAAAAAGTTTCTGATTGGTTCCAAATTGAATTTTTTAGAGAAACTCACATTTAAAACTTTTTATATCCGTTATATCTGAGGCGTAAAATAAGGTGACATAACTTAGGCCAGGCGATCTGATGAAACCTCCTAAGTTAGGCTCACGACATAGTAAACTCTCAGTTCGCATATTTAGGCGTCCAAAAAGCTCTTTACGGACCCTGAGGGCTGCAAGAACTTTACCTTGACATTGACGGGTTGTATCAGGTACTTGGACAACCCTGAATACTGGGCCATGTAAACTCGTGTCAAGTATTCCGTCGGTTGTTCAAAGGAATAATTGCCTCTAAGATAACGCGATATCATAGTTTTACTACCCGCATTTTAACTTCGCATTTCACTACCGCGCCGGCGGAATGCCTGGTAAAACTCACCTATTGAATTAATAGGGATGGTCGTCAGAAAATAAGTTAAGGAATCCCTAGAAGGCACCAGAATCTCATTCATTGATAGGGACTGCGTCCAACTCCGTTTCACCTCTAAGGGATTCTAATTGTGTCAGCGACTCGTTCTTGCAATATATTTTGATGTTTACGAAAAGTACAGAGAAACTAAAAAAATGATTATCTTGGATTGAAACTAAGTAAGCGCTACCGGACCATTGACTTTAACCTTCAAACGATGCGGTGATCGCGCCCGTTACTTTTACAAAGAGGTGCCAGCTCGCTCCCAACCCTCCTCCTGAGGTCAGAGGGTGGAGTCGAGTTACCCTGACTCAATTTTCTGATGAAAAAGGTTATCTGAAAAAAAAAACTTTAAAAAGCTAATCTGCTGAAAAAAGGGTACGATTTTCTCTTTTATGTTTGAAATATGTTTCTTTCCATTCTGAATACGAGCAATTTCATTCAAGATTAATTCTGACACTACAAATACAAATGAAGCAGAATTTGGTCTTCATTTCATGGTCTTCATTTCATGGTCTTCTTGCTCTGTGCTGAGCGAGTAAACAGCCGGGTACTGAGTGCAGGGTTTGGTTGCAGCGTATCGTGGAACCTGGAGAAAAATTACCCTAACCAAATTCTTCAGCACCAGTGATAAGCTACTTGTAAACTCTCTAGCTGTAAATTGCCGTAATGTTTATCTTTATCTTTTTTTAATTTTAGGCAGAAGTAATGGCCGAGCGGAGGAAGAGAATGGAATTCATTAGTATTCCCCTGGAATTAAAATGCCCACTTTACACCGTGAAATCCTGGGTGTAATAAATTAGCGAGTTTGCATAATCAAAAGTGCCAAAATGACGATGGCGGAGAAACTGACTGTGCTTTTCGACTTGGATCTGCTTTTAAACGTTGAAACTTTGCGTCTTTTTGTTCAGTTAAAGCCACTTCAAGTAATGTTTTGAATATTTACTGAAAGGCAAAGATATTGTTGCCGTTCTACCGACTGGCTTGGCAAATCTCTGCTGTTTCAGCGTCTACCGGATTTCTTGTCTGTCAAGGCGGACAATAATATTTTTGTAAAATACACGAATTCGTGACATTTATACATTTGCCGATTTCTGTTCTGTCACTCGACCATTTTGTCGCTTCACTCGTGTTTATGAAGGGCACTTCATGCTGTAATCTAAGGAGTAATTTTAAGTATAGCTGAGCCGTTAGATCGTGCTATCGCAAATTTTTAGAGTCCGTCGTAGGTTTGCATGATTTCCGCTGTTATCTGCATGTCGCTTCGTCGAGTTTGACACCTTTCTATTGCAAGATATTTTTTAAGTCTCCAAGTATTTGTTTTTTGAGGGAAAAATTTGACGCTTTAGTGAGTTTACCGTGAACATTTCGCTTACTTGCATTCTATATGGTCCTATATTGTGACGCCGGGCCCGGCGGTAACTAGAATTGTTTGCAAACACAGTACGTGTAGTTTCTTATCACGGATATCATATTTGCCAATACGCTTGTCTAGAGAAATTCTTAAGTTTCTTGCAGCTATGGTCCGGCTTATGTTTCAGCTGGAGCTTGACGTATAGGGTTATTTTTCCTTTGATCGTTCTGGCACCACAGGATTCAAAATGTAGCTATTTACCCGTATTAGTCTGTTGATTGTTTGTTCGGCCTAGCTCAAAAAATTTGCCATTGCACGCAACTCAACTTAAAATTACTCCTTAGGCCTGGTTTAAATGTCGCATTTTACATGCGCCGAATCAAATACTAATTTTGGTCGACTCGAATGAATACGTTAGGCTGATTTGATTTAAACGTCGCATTATTTTGCCGAATTAAATTGCTGAGCGCGACCGACGTGTTTTAAATTCCCATTCGAGCAAACATAATTACTTACATAATTTCAATTCGATTCGGCACATGTAAAATGCGGCGTTTAAATCAACTACCGAGCTTCAGTCGAATATTCGACTGGATCAGTCGAATATTCGACTGACTCGCATCGAATTGAAACATGTCGCATTTAATTGATTTAGACGTCGCATTTTACATGCATTTAACTCGGCGCATGTAAAATGCGACGTTTAAACCAGGCCTTAGAAAACAGGATGAGGTGCCCTTCATAAACACGAGTGAAGCGACAAAATGGTGTAGTGACCAAACAGAAAACGGCAAATGCATAAATGTCACGAACCGTAGAATTCGTGTATTTTACAAAATATTATTGTCCGCCTTGACAGACAAGAAATCCGGTAGACGCTGTAACAGCAGAGATTTGCGAAGCCAGTCGGTCGGAACGGCAACAAGGTCTTTGCATTTCAGTAAATATTCAAAACATAACTTGAAGTGGATTTAACTGAACAAAAAGACGCAAAGTTTCAACGTTTAAAAGCAGATCCAAGTCGAAAAGCACAGCCAGTTTCTCCGCCATCGTGATTTTGGCACTTTTGATTATGCAAACTCGCTAATTTATTACGCCCAGGATTTCAGGGTGTAAAGTGGGCACGTGACCAGCCGATGCCAGGGCCTTTTCCCGCCCCGTCCCCAAGCCAGGGAAAAGGCTCTGGGAACGAGGTTGGCTGCACATACCTATACATACATGCATGCATACATACATACATACATACATACATACTTACTTTATTTGGTGTCTCATACATTGTACATCAACATTAGTCCATATAAGGGAGTGCCCACCCCCCCCCCCCCGGGGGGGGAGTGTCATGCATTCTAACATTTTCTTATTTGAAGTAACTAACATCACTGGTCTGCTCTGTAATCCCTGGTTGATGATCATAAATTGGTTCACAGCCCCACATACATTCTTTTCACAAGTTAGCTGGTGATTTTACCAAATCCATGAATTATATACTTTCTGCCAAACTCAATGACAACATAATGCTTCAATATCCGAAAAAAAAAGCAGTTATGTACCAGAATTGTAAATCAAAACAATTATAACCTCTGAACAACAAAATATTTAATAATTACATTATTTTATTGAAAAGATTCCCTCTAAAAGAACTGTGTACCAGTAGTTCAATGTAATATTTTTAATGATCTGATCTGTACCATGAAAAAAGCATTTCCTATGCTTTGTGCCCACTCCCCTCTGTCCACTCCATTATTTGAATATTAACTGGATGATGTGGAATGACAAAGTGAAAACAAATATTTTTTGGCAACATTAACATACTAGCCTGCGTTGCAGCCAGGTCTGTCTACGACGCAGGCTATAACATACCAGTTTCAAAATGTTTCTTCAACAATAACAGCTTCTTTTAAAAAAAATAAATAATAGTATTTCACATGTCTCTACTACAACAATAGTGCCTTGTCCAAAAAATGAAACTATTTGTCTACCACACTAATGGTATCAATTGAAACAATCATTAACAAACAAACATTTGAAAAAATCCATTTTCCTGGAAAACGCCTATTTGCAAAGATCAGCAGACTGACTATTTTCTGTTGATTAACAATGCGGTCAGTACAAAATGTAGACTGCAGACTGCAGACCGGGTACAAAATGCAGACTAGGTACAAAATGCAGACTGCAGACTGCAGACTGAGTACAAAATGCAGACTGACAAGAAAAACGCTTTTTACGTCAGAAACGTGTGATTAGAGTATTTTGCCAAAGGCCAATAAGCTTAAAAACTTTTCTGAGGTCGACACAATAAACTGTTCGCCCATGCGAAAACCTTTCATTGAGTATTCACGGCCGCAATTGACCGCGACCGCATCACGCCATGATGAATTTTTGACAACAAGATATTTTGTACCACGCTGTTTTGATGTTCACTGAAACGCCCCTCCGTTAAACTGACGAAACTGCTTGTTTGATGTTTCAATGCTCCTTGAAAGTTATTTTACGTTAACTTAGCGTTCGAACAACTTGCGTTTGTGGCATTCAGAAAGCTCATCCGCAGTCACGCTGTTACTCCACGCTGATTGGATGATGTTAAAGTATGCATCCAATCAGCGTGGAGCAAACAGCGTGACTGTTGCTCTTAGCACACGAAATCTTGGCCGCGGATGCTGGTCGCTTCGAAGGCTTTATTTCTGGAAAACTATTTGGCGGTTAACACTTGGATTTCAAATGGATCTTCGATTGAATGCCACGAGAAGAAGCATCAACCTTTCAGTTTATCTGGTGTTCGATTTGGAAGCCGGGCGATTCAAATTTCTGGGTGAAAATGTGCTTGGCGCTGGGCCGTCGAAAATAAGCTTTCCACCCGCGACTCCTTCTTATAACGTGCAGTAAAAATGTCAACGCAAAACCCACCAAATCACTCAAATTCACTACTTTGTAACGAGCAAACAGTTTAAGTGGAAAACATAATTTAAAATACTTGGGACAGCTTGAAGATTTGTTTAGACAAAACATGTGCATGCAAATGACGAGTATCGTGAATCTCGCATGTAAACAAAGTAAACTATTGACATTTACATTCGCAAATGTCCGAAATTTTCGCCACTAAGCTTGGGAGAAGTTTCACATGAGTTCTATCTTTGAAATCTTTCCACAACTAGAAATAAACCAGTACCGAACCATGCGGTAAAATAACATGTCTAAAAAAAAAAGAGAGACAGAGTTATAGTGTTATTTACGGGAGATAACATTGTAAGGTTATTGCGTAACAATACCGACGGTAGGTAACTTGTGGACCTTGTGAAATCGAATGTTATCTCGTTTCTGACGCAAAAAAGCAGTTTCTTATTCCTCACTTATTCCGCCTCGCATTTTTATCATAGTTGTTTCTATTATTGTAAGTTTTACTTTTAATTGAAATTTTAGCTTTTTAAATCATTGTAAGTTTGCTTTTAATTGTAATTTTAGCTTTTTAACCTTTTTATTCCGTTTTTTAATCTTGTCATGCGCATTTGAACATTTTATGGAATTTGCGCATTATAAATGTTATTATTATTATTATTATTATTTCTCAGATTTTAACTATGCAATAAAACTACAGCCAATGGATTCAAAATATGATCGCTTGGAGTCACAAGCAAGACCGAAGGAAAATCCCAGAAAAAGCGCTAGCGTCTTTTCCATTCTTTTCTTCTGGTGGGTGAGAGAGATTCTTGCCATTGGCCAAAAGCGCCCTCTGGAAAACGATGACTTGTTTCCTTTACTTGACGAGGACAAGACTCAGACATCGACTGAAAAACTTCACACGACATGGAATGAAGAAACAATTCCCGCCTCAAACAAAACAGGAAATGGACGTCGTTTGCTGAAAGCGCTTTTTCGAGCCTTTCCTTTAAACGATTACGTGTTTTTTTTGAGTTTAGGTTTGTTGCCTGCTGTTTGTAATGTACTTCAGCCCGTGTTCCTGAGTCTGCTTTTACCGGAATTAATGAACTTTCATGTTAAAGACTCCTCCTTGGCTTATATCTACGCCACTGGAATCTGTATGAGCTCTTTCGTGAGAGCTGTTTGTTCTCATCAGTTTGGTTATTACACACAATTAATGGCGCTTAGATGGAAGTCAGCAACAATTGGAATCGTTTACAAACAGGTAAGGGATTTGCTGAACCCACGACTAATCTAGAAACGAAATCAAGAATCTTTACATTACAGTATAAGTTATATATTAATCGCCCTAGAGGTCCTTTGTGAGCGACTATCAGTCCGAGACTTTCAAGTATAAAAAAGGACCAAAGGTAGATTAAATTGTTCACAGCCCTCTATTTTCTCGTATTTCAATTTGATCGTTGAACTCGAACGCGCAGATAAAATCGCGAGAGAACTGGACGCCAGCGCGAAATGGAAGACTTGACTGGGTACGGAGTGGGGACCAAGAAAAATAGAGGGGCTGTCGACATCTTTGGAAGAAAGTGAATTCCCCTGTTCTCCACAAACGGAAAAATCACACTGGTTGAAAGGCGACGAAAGTGTCATCACCATGACAACGGCTGATCATGATTGCTTTCAGTGCCGTATTCCGGCTTTCTTCGCTCGAGCCGTCATACAACTACTCATTTATTATATGACTCAGGGAAAATCAAAAAAGCGCTGGTGTTAATTTGCACTCCAGTGCAAAATTAACAATTAACGATAAATTGGCTTACTCTCCGCCAATCACGATGAAGTAATTTTCTCAGTTATATAATAAATCCGAGTCCCAGATGGGATTTGAACCCACGACTCGTCGTGACCTAGCCGGACGGTACAACTGCTGAGTTGCTGGAAACCCTATGGTGAGCAACGGTGAAATAGGGTCTTTGACTGGAACCGCATCGCGCTGCACATGATTAGGCACATATGAGCTCGTTAACTGAATCGTGCAATCACATTAGTGCATATCAAAGATGCCACCAACCATCCATCCTCAAAGAATATTAAATGCAGAAATGACATCAACTCGGAAACAAATCCGGGTTGCAGATGGGATTTGAACTCGCGAAGAGAAGGGGGTGGAAGTTGAAAGAAGAAAACGGCAGCTGCGATACTTGTGACAAGTACCTGGGTACATTTATTATTAAATCAAGTTTTTGCGCCCTTAAGTAAGAAATTCCCGGTTCTAGGGGAAAGTGTCATCTATATTTCGGCATTGTTGGCCTATATCTGCATTATGCCAGCTATTATCATAATGATGTCTTTATACCATGTTGCAAACCTGTAGTTTTCTCTTCATTTTGGAGGTTCTCCGTCTGAGCCGAGCAGACATATCAAATGTAACAAGCGGATTTGTCATCAATCTAATCGCATCAGACTTACAGCGCTTTGACAAGACTGTGATGCACGCTGTTCTTATAATTCAAGCAAGTTTGGAGCTGTGCAGTTTATCGTTTTTAATGTACATGTACTACTTGTTTGGCTGGAGACCCTTGACTGGTGTGTTGTTTCTAATGACCGTTGCACTGTATTGTGGTATGATGGGAAGAGCGTGCGCTATGTTAAGATCAAAAATCTCTAAAGTGGCTGATCAGCGTGTTGATATCATGAACGCCATCATCTCTGGAGTTCGCACAGTTAAGATGTATGCCTGGGAGTGGCCGTTCATGGAAAGAGTGCAAAGGATACGAAGGTAAGAGGAACCCAGTTAAAAGCAGTTTTACGGGCCAAACGGTGCTGACACCCGGAGACTTACGTTCATAGGCCATTTCCGAATTATCTTTAGCCTCTTTCTCAAAGTGAGTCTTGGTGCTCATCCTTTGATATGAAAATGAAATTTCATTTACTCTTTTCACATTAGCGGCTGCGCACCAGGCCTCGATTTGACAAAGAGGCTTGGGGCAATGGGCTTTTTTAGATTTTTTCACACCAAGCTGGCTTGTTTCTCGCAAGCTTATAGCCTGACTGCACGCTCTCCGGGGGAAGAAAAAAAGTAGGAAAGGGAAAAGAGAAGACGACCTGTGAGAAGTTGATGCAGCTTAAAGTCTGGCTCAAAACAGTTTCCAGCACTTTCCAAGACGTAGATTTTGATGGGTCATGATTACCACTCTTTATCTGAATTGATGCTACAATCATGGTATCAAAAAACCTTTTGCCGGCAAAATTCGAAAATAACGGGGGCCGTTACTTTCAGAATTCTACGGTATTCGCCCCAGAGGACAAATCGGTGAACACGATCGTCCAAGGAAAATTTGGATCAATATCAGTATCTGGGCAACTGCGCACCTACCCCTCCCCTAACCCAACATGTTATAATAAGTTATTTGCGTATGTTGTTGTAAATAAGTATATGTTGTAACGTTACTTTATTTAGTAGAGCTGGAAAGTTCTAGAACCTTATGCTGTAAAGTATATAAGCGAATCGGTGTAGTTTATAGGTGGTTTTTCTCAGGGGAGTGTTCTTAGAGAGAATAATCTCGTGAGTCAGTAGTATTTACGCACGTAGTGTTGGCGGAGGCTGTGTTTGTTTAAGTTTGACAGAGGTCGCGTGGATATCTGGCAGAGGCCGTGTTCATATAAGTCGGAGAGAGGGAGGTCGAAGTATAATTTGCAAGCCTAGTGTGTGCTTGTTGTGTCTTCTGCGGAATTTACTACTTTGGTTTGGAATGAATAACCTTGTTGCTGTTCCGACAACCCTGCGTTCTGTTTGGACTGCAAAATACCTACAACTTCAAACAACGAACTCGCAACAAAAGCCTTTTAACTCAGTCAATAATTGTTTAAGATAATTCTCGATCTCCTCGTTCGCCAGTACCATTGAGTTGTAACAACGGGTCTTTGTCATACTTACCTCGATACTTACCTCATAGGATCTGACAGCGCCTTTAAAAGCCTTGTTGAAATTTGCCATTTGGATTTCATCTTGAAATTCTGGTGGTGGTGGTATGATATCATCAATCTGTGGTCGATCTTGAAATTCTGGTGGTGGTGCTATGATATTGTCTTCGTACTCTTGCGCCATTAGTTTGACAAATTTTCTTGATTTCATTAACTTTCGATACCGACAATTTATCTTATCGGATTCTTCTTTTTGCTTTTTCATTTCATTTTTGATTTTCTTGATGATCTCATCATTTTGTTTACATTGATTCTGAGATAAAATAATTGGTAGAACATCCTGATTAATAAGTTCAGGGTTATATTTATATAAATCTAACATTTGTTGCAATAAAGTTGTATTATCTTTTATTCTATATTTATATTGGTTTATTTTTTCACTATTATTTTTCATTCTATATATTCTATAGTTAGAAAACTGCCTAAAACGAATAATTGAGGCCAAAAAATCGTTTTTTAGAGGGGTTTCGGCTGAAAAGTGGTTAGAACGAATAATTTAGGCTGAAAAACCTCAGAGGCTTAATCTCAGGGGCGTGCTCATAAGCATATTTACTAAACTACTTTTGAGCCACCTTAAGTCTGCTCATTGTTGGAAAATTAGACTTTTATCAAGTCTCGTTTGTAAGACAACAAGAAAATTGTAGCAAAGAAGCCACTGCATTGCGTTGCTCGATTTGTAAGTTAACATTCGACTTCACCATGCCAACTTATAAATCTCAACCAATCAGCACTTTGCGTCCAAACATTTCGAAGAAGTGATTCAAAATTCAAAGCGGTGCGGGGCAGCCTCTTCTTTCCCTTTCCTCTCCGCCTTTCCGGTTTTGTCAGCATTAATCATTTACTGCTCACCCTCGAATCTCCCTTACCAAACCAAACACTATTTTAAATGCATTTAAATACTATTTGAAAAACTGTTTTTAACGTATTTTATAAAATAGATTAAAAATAGGGCGAAAAATGTATTTTTAAGGTATCTTTCGACTGATTTTAAAGGTGTGTAAACCTGTTTAAAACACTATTGAAACAAAGTTTGAAATGTATTTTGAAAAGCGTTTTAAAAATATAGTTTAAATTCCAAACCTCGAACTCCCCTGCTAAGTTTAAAAATATAATTAAAATAGTCTGTAACTACTTTAAAAATCTCTCGAGGAACACAGCATTCGGAATAAAAACAGGATACAAATAGTGATTAAAACAGCTTTTAATCTCCAAGACTATTTTTAAAGTAGTTTTAATGACAATTTTAAAAGTATTTTGTACAAAATAGATTTAAAATAGGTGCAAAATTATATTTTTAACATATTTTTCAACTGATTTTAAAGGTGTTAAAACCTGTTTAAAACACTATTGAAATCCACCGTCTCAAAATATATTTCAATAGTACTTTAAACAGTTTAAAAATCAAAGTGGATCATATATGAAAAAATATCTCAAATACAATATAAATATATCAAAATAGCTTTAAAATAGTCTAGAAATGGCATACAGTAATATAGTATAAACAGCATAAAAATAGTACAAAATAGTATACAAACAGTATGAAAATACAGTAAAAATAGTATTAAAATAGGATAAAACTACTGTGAAAATAGTTCAAAAATAGTATCAAAACAGCATAAAAATAGTGCTACAAAATCTTAAACTTAACTTTGTTCTAGCTGTGTGCAACACATGACATGGCAGAAGTCAGTGTACACTGTACGGCAAACTCAAGCTTGAGGGTGGTACTTGGCCCTACTTGTATAATAAATGTACTGTACTGTAGCTCTATGCCAACTGTATCTCTCATGAAAAGCTGTAAATATAATAAGACTGGAGCCTGTGATATTTTCTCAACATGAAAGGGGTCAAAGGAACCTATGTATCACTGCCAAAAGATTCATATCACTTATTTTTAAAGTTGGAAATTGAGGCTAAGGGTCCATTACTTGGTATAAAACATCTTCCGTACCACTCATTGCAACACAAAATAAAGGCAATTTAAATGACTGTATGCTACAGTGTGTGTCTGTACAGTACATGGGAAAATATACACATGCCTGCAGAACATGCAGCAATCACTCCTAATCAACAGAACCCTTGACCAATTTAGAGGGTACAACTTCATTACATAGACTTTTGTACATTTAGTAGGTGATAATCATGTTCTGCAAAGGTTTTATACATCTTTCCTCACATCGTCTGAACCTACAATATTATTTTTGCAGGGTTTTAAAACATTTAAACCCCTGCATCATAATTTTATGTGATCCATATGTCACAGCTGCAAGAACCAATTTGTTGCATGAACTTGTCTCATTTACATGTACAACATGTGCATGTGGCAATTAAAGCTGTGCCATCTTATTGGGCCTACAGATGTTCAAAATCTTGGGTACAGTAGACATTAATTTGATAAATAACATGCAAAACTCGTATGACAATCATAAAAATAACCGTATATTGCAGAAATAACTTATCTATTTGCAGTAGTGTTATCTATATTCCTTAGCTTGGCCTGAAACATGTTACCCTAATCTAATTCTTGATATTATTGTTGCTTGAGCTGATTAACTTGGTTAACTAAGACAGTTGGTGTGAAACCATTCTTTTCAACAGTAGACTTTCACAGGCATAGGGAAAATATTCACTTACTGTTAGTGAGATGTAGACTACAGGTAAGTACATGACTTTTGTACCTCTTTCACTATCAGAAAAAAATGTTGATTTTCTTTCGCATCATGCATGACGGCAGACTAAGCCAAAGAGGGAATACATGTACTCAAGTATTAGCAGGCACGGCAGAAAAAAAACCGTTAACTTTGCTTAAGTTTGGTGGTTTGGTTGAGTGGACAAGAAAACTTAGCCTGAGCAGTGTTAGACTTTTCTTTACATGACCCCTGGTTGCTTTTTACCCCAGGTTGAATCACTGCAGAGAGTGCTAAAAATAAACACTTTACACTAACCCGGGTTGTCAGTCTGCAACAGTGTGTGGTTTGCTTCAAGCCTGACCTGGGCCGGCCTTTCTACCAATGAAAAACTGAAAACATGGGCTAGAAAGATGACAAACAAAAACCTAGAAAGTACAACGGGATGGTGGGAGGTCCTGATGTAAAAAAAAACAAACAAAACAAAAAACAAACAAAACAAAACAAGAAACAACATGGTTGTTTGACTTTAAGTACCAAGCCGGGTTAGCTTTTGGTCCACTGTTTACATGTAAGAATTGAAGAAATTTCGAACCCTTCTCACCCGGTCAACCCAATACTTGACAAGGGTATAATATAACCCAGCAAGGGGGGCTGACCCAGCTTTACTATTGTTTTCATGTAAACGTGTAAAAACATTTGATTGCAAAAGGGTTACCCGCCATGGCGATTCAACCCAGGGTAAAAAGCAACCCAGGGTTGTATAAACAGGGCCCTAAGCTGCGTTCCTTTGGGGTGATCTGGATCAGGATCAGTGATCTAAGATCTGTCTGGA
>JAHPZR010024975.1:0-5000 GCA_019787425.1 Platygyra sinensis
TGATATGTTGACCATATGTTGCAGTTATCACACCTTCTTCATGAGGTCACTGATCACCAAACAGAATAATCTCCATTTTCAGCCTGAAACAAAGAAAAGACTGACACTTCTTGAGTTTTAAGTTAATCCCTTCTCACACAAGGCTATATCTACCTGCTTTGGATTCCAGTGATGGTGTTAATGATTGCATTAGCTCACAGTTATGCTGAACTGTGAGTTTTCTACCCAGAAGAGGAGCATGTTGGTTTCTTTTACCTTACTGCTGTTAGGGAACCAGTTTTCTTCCCTATATCATTACAGTCATTTTCAAGATGGCATGTAAAACTGTTACTTTTTACACACTCAATGTTGTGAAAACATTTTCATGTAAGTGAGGAGTTTTAAGGTGGCTCTGAACCCCATGTACAGAATTCTTTTAAACTTTGCCAAAAGTTACATCTTATCCTGCTTATCAAAATTCTGTAATGTGAAAAAATTTCACCGTGCCGTTTAATTTTGAAATATAAGCACGTACGTGTTTACCAGTGATTGGGCAGTTTTTGTGATACCATGATTGTAGGAAAATTGATAAAGAGTGGTTATAATGACACATCAAAATCTAGTTTTGGAATGTGTTGAAAACTGTTTTGAGCCACCTTAATCAAAAATTATATAATATTATATATGTTAAATCCTGTTAAATCATGTGGAATACTGTATGATGCTTCGCCAACAAGGTTACAGGCAGAGTAGGCTAAACTGAAACTATAGTCTGCAAGATTGAGTGAGATAACTGTACGTTGTTTTATTATTCAACAAACTGTCGAAGAGATGGGTTTTTACCGCAGAGTGCAGACATCTCTTGGCTAATTCTATACATCACAGGAAGGTAGAGGATTTATTAGTGAAGAGTAAAATTAATATTTGAAGTGCTGGAAAATAAGCCCATTAATATTTGCCTCTGAACATTAGCTCTAGAAGGGAAATGACGACCATTTGAGACAAAGAGAATTTTTTGGCATTGGTGGCCTTAGAGTTTAAATTCCTGTTACTCTGCTAACTGGGCTTCAAGGCCAGATGGTCATGGGTAAAACCAGCCCCTTGCCCCACTAGAGTTAATTCTTTAATTCTAATTATCTCTTCTGTTCTCTTCTCTGTACTCCAAGTACCTTATTTAATTAGGCAACATAAATAGTATGTAGTTAAAGGTTTGGCCATGTGATACAGGGCCAGCCCTTCCTTAGCTGAAATAAATGATTCTAGTGATAGGATGCCTTTGGAGTAATAGGGAAAAACCCACAGGGCCACTGCATAACCTGTTACCTCCTACCTGTACCTGTGCAGCAAACCTGTGAGGACAGCCATGATACCTTTCTGCACATGTTAGGTCAGAGAGTTGTGGGAGGCGTGGTGGCCTTATGGTTTGTGCGCTCGTCTCTGGAGTGAACGCTCCAGGTTTGAGCACTGGCCGGGGACATTGTGTTGTGTTCTTGGGCAAAACACTTTACTCTCACAGTGCCTCTCTCCACCCAGGTGTATAAATGGGTACCGCCAAATTTAATGCTGGGGGGTTACAACCCTGCGATGGACTGGCATCCCATCCAGGGGAGAGTAGAAATATTCTAAGTCGCTTTATGCTAAGGAAACTGGGATAAGCTCCGGCCTGATGGGCCACTTGGCTCATATGCAGACTTTACCTTTACCTAGTAGGTCTGAGTGTTAATTTTAAAATAGCCTCACTGAAACCCCTGCTTAAGTCATGTGAATTTCTTTAAACTTTAATAACACATGCAGTCATGTAATAAGGTTTCTCCTTGTCATCAGATGGAAATGAAGAGACAGCTTCACCATCCTGTGCAGAGTACACAGAAGCAAACAGTGACAGGAAAGGAGATTTAGCAACAGGACCAAGAGGTTTGTGTTTCTTTATTTACAATATATATTGTTGACTTTGTAATGGACATGTGTACTGATCATGGTGCAGAAGAGCAACGAATTGTTTAGGGGAGTGTTTGATTGACCTTAATTACTCTGAAATTAGAAACTACTCCGGATTATTCCAGAATAGCCATTCTGGCCATACATGTACCTCAATGAAACCATAATAACATTTAATTTTCTTGAGTAATTTTATCCCTGGATGGATTCTCCTTTAGCGATCCATTGAGTTGTTTTCACCTAATTACTTGTGATTTACAAGGTGGCAAAATCATTTTCTCCATGCAAACATCCCTGGTGGTTTATTGTGTTGGCAAATATTAACCCATAGAAAGAGTGGTTTATCGCTTAAAGGCACGACTGACTGACTACAGGATTATGTAGTTGTGGGTTTATGTATCAGTGTAAAGTTGCTTTAGGTCATGTCAATTTCTTTCCACTTAATGAAACATGCAGCCATGTAATAAGATCTCTTGTCATCAGATGCAAATGGAGATACAGCTTCACCATCCTCTTCAGATTACACAGAAGCAGACAGTGACAGAAAAGGAGATTCAACAACAGGACCAGGAGGTTTGTGTTTCCTCATGTACAATACAGGCTGAATTTGTTTGACATGTGTGCTGATCATGATGCAGAAGAGCAACAAAGTTGTTTAGGGGAGTGTTTGATTGACCTTGATTTAGAGTAAGGGTGTATGAAACTGTAATGCAAGTTCCCGGATGAAGAGTCACACGCTCCGCGGGGACCACCTTAGCCTTGTTTTTACACGAGAAAAAAACGACGTCTTGGCCCGGCTCAAAGTTTACCTGTAAGTTTGCTCTAACCTAATTCGTTTGACTCCTAAGAGCCCGTTCCCGAGGCCAAAGACCTAGTGGTCACCTTAGAAAAGCCAACAGTACCGTACCTTTCTGTCTCAGCCCGGATCAGGGTCATGGATCCGTTTAGCCAAATGAAACGAGAATACATGTATTTAACAATTAGACTACGAGCCCGAGTTTTCTACGAGCAGATAGTCAACGAGGTGCAGCCGAGTTGACTATCGCTCGTAGAAAACGAGGGCGAGTAGTCTAATTGTTTTAGTATGAATTTACCGTAGTCTCATTTCATAAAAAGAAAAAAAATGTCAAGTAACGCGTAGAAAAGAACTGTTTTATTATGTTACATCAGGTTCAAACGTGATGCGAGATGTGCACTGATGCGTAACTGTTGACTATTTAACAATTATCCTGCGAAATCGCGCGGAATATCGTCTGATACTTAGCCGACGAGGCCGTAGGCCGAGTCGGCTAAAATCAGACGATATTCCGCGAGATTGAGCAGGATAATTGTTTTATTATTCAACAAATTGATAACAAAATTGATTTCCAAGCTCGTAACATTTTTAAACCTTTCTGTCGACATTTTTTCACCTCACTTTTTCTTCCCATGTACGAAGCTACGTATATCGCCGGATATCTGTTACCTACGGATGACAGATATCGAGAGCATCATGACCATATTTGGATAGTGTTACAATTTGTTGAATAATAACAGGAGATAGTCGACGCTGATTTCCGTTTCGTAAACGGTCGATGCCATCATTGGTAACCAAGCCTTTCAGAATGAACGATGCCATATCTGCTTCAGTTTAGGCCTGAACAAGGTAGAAACTGGTTATAATTTGTTGATGGAGTGAAATGCATTCACCAAATGCTTAATTGTTCATATTCACACTGGTTTGCTTGCGGTTAGCTCTTTTTTGATGTTTGGGGCAACTCTATATTATAATGTTTAAGAATGTCACGTTTTAAAATTAAATTTTGGGGTGATTTGGCGGATCGACCTGGTAGTGTAGTGGTATAAGAGGGATGTCAGGAAACAAAGGTTCCGGGTTCGATACTAGGTGGTTACTTGCAAATTTTCCTTTTTCTTTAATTTACTAGAGAAAAATTCCTTCACAACTTAAAACATTTTCTAAGTGTCGCGAAAATGGCATCGACCGTTTACGAAACGGAAAGCTGCATAGTCGACGGTAATATAGCCAATCAAATTCACGGATCCACAATAGACTACGGTAAATTTATACTAAAATACGATATTGGACCATGCAGTCAATGCCAATCGATGCCAATAGTAATACTTTTGTCCCATCTCAGAACTTTACGTGATGCTTTCTGGGAAACTTTTCTCAAGGTGACCAATATATAACAATTATTCCATGAGCCCGCGTTGGATATGAAGTGATAGAATAACCAACGAGCGCGTAGCACGAGTTGGTTATAATCACTTCATATCCAACAAGGGCGAATGGAATAATTGTTTTAGTAAATTCTCAAACCCGGTTTTGCCGCCGATTTTTATTTCCACAATTTTACAAAGCGAAAAATTTTAAACTTGGCGCACTATTTTCCATATGACGTAAAACTCGGACTATTGGCTCATAGTCGGAGTTTTTTAGCCAATCAAAAAGCTAGAAATGCAATAGTCGGAGCTGAGAATTTACTAACTAAAAATAAACTCCTAAACAGCACCGAAACCAGCTTTCGGCGTGCACTGATTTCAAATAACTGTCACTTGTATTAAAGAGAGAATTGTGGGTAGTGACAGTGACGGGGGCGGGGTGGGGGCGGGGGAAGTAAGATAGTTATTCTGTCTGTAATCCACTTCTGCACAAATGCCTAACCAGAAAACAAGTGACAAAAACCCGACATCAGCTGTGAATGTCAACGCTTTTTAGCTGTATCAAGTCACGTGACTTAATTTGCCTAAGATCTACAAGTCTAAACTAATCGCTTCAGAAGATATACCTTATTTCCTCGAATAATAGCCGGGAGCGATTATTTCTATTTTCGCATCAAAAGGGGGCGATTATTCGAGGGAGGTGATTATTTTAAATATTTCTTTCGGGAGGTCTTGCCCTAAATATTTTGTTTTATTATATACCAAGCAATGAAGGAAAAAGTGAAATACGAACATTACCATGGAAAAAACTAAAAAACCCGGTGCTTTTGTAACCATTCAGTTGTGAGCAAATAAATGAAAGCTTGTTTGTAACCCATGATGTCAATTTTTAGCTTGAGAGGGAGGGGAAAAGACAAAGA
>JAHPZR010024975.1:10000-38198 GCA_019787425.1 Platygyra sinensis
ATTAGAAACTACTCCGGATTATTCCAGAATAGCCATTCTGGCCATACCTCAATGAAACCATAATTCCATTTAATTTTCTTGAGTAATTTTTATCCCTAGATGGATTCTCCTTTAGTGATGCATTGAGTTGTTTTCACCTAATTACTTGTGATTTACAAGCTGGCAAAATCATGTTCTCCCAACATCCCTGGTGGTTTATTGTGCTGGCAATTATAACCCCATAGAAAGAGTGGTTTATTGCTTAAAGACACGTTTGACTGACTGACTACAGGACTATGTAGTTGTGGGTTTACATATCAATGTACAGTTGCTTTAGGTCATGTCAATTTCTTTCCACTTAATGAAACATGCAGCCATGTAATAAGATCTCTTGTCATCAGATGCAAATGGAGATAAAGTTTCACCATCCTCTTCAGATTACACAGATGCAGACATTGACAGAAAAGGAGATTCAACAACAGGACCAAGAGGTTTGTGTTTCCTCATGTACAATACAGGCTGAATTTGTTTGACATGTGTGCTGATCATGATGTAGAAGAGCAACAAAGTTGTTTAGGGGAGTGTTTGATTGACCTTGATCTAGAGTAAGGGTGTATCAAACTGTAATGCAAGTTCCCGGATGAAGAGTCACACGCTCGGCGGGGACCACCTTAGCCTTGTTTTTACACGAGAAAAAACGACGTCTTGGCCCGGTTCAAAGTTTACCTGTACGTTTGCTCTAACCTAATTCGTTTGACTCCTAAGAGCCCGTTCCCGAGGCCAAAGACCAAGTGGTCACCTTAGAAAAGCTAACAGTATCGTACCTTTCTGTCTCGTACCTTTCTGGATCAGGGTCATGGATCCGTTTAGCCAAATAAAACAAGAATATTTAACAATTAGACTACGAGCCCGAGTTTTCTACGAGCAGATAGTCAACGAGGTGTAGCCGAGTTGACTATCGCTCGTAGAAAACGAGGGCGAGTAGTCTAATTGTTTTAGTATAAATTTACCGTTGTCTCATTTCATAAAAAGAAAAAAATGTCAAGTAACGCGTAGAAAAGAACTGTTTCATTATGTTACATCAGGTTCAAACGTGATGCGAGATGTGCACTGATGCGTAACTGTTGACTATCAGGAGATAGTCGACGCTGATTTCCGTTTCGTAAACGGTCGATGCCATTTTTAACGGTCGATGCCATCATTGGTAACCAAGCCTTTCAGCATGAACGATGCCATATCTGCTTCAGTTTAGGCCTGAACAAGGTAGAAACTGGTTATAATTTGTTGATGGAGTGAAATGCATTCACCAAATGTTTAATTGTTCATATTCACACTGGTTTGCTTGCGGTTAGCTCTTTTTAGTGCAGAGTGCACTATTGGGATGGTTTGGGGGTTGACGCCGCTAACGCACTATGGCCGTAAAGGACTAAGGCAATAAGGTGAAAACTTTAATGTTTGTTTAATTAATTAATTTCAATTAATTAATTAGCCTTGTTTTGAGCGGGTGGGGTAGGTACCTTTGATTGCTACGTAAAACGTACCATACTTACATAAGTTCTATCGCAACATCAGAAAACTATATATGGTTCCAATATTCTCTTGTTATCCTTGTGGTACTATTCTCTAAGAACAAAAGCGATTTACACGGAGCGCATGCGCAGATGCGCAGATTGATTAGCGTTAGTGTTAACTATATGTTGGGTCGATGCATTTCATACACAATTATGCACAAACGTTTAGTGCTTTTCCTGGCGGTTGAACACAGTATGTAAGACGCATGCGCTCTAGCATTGTCAGCATGATACAATCCGTTTTCGAGTTCAGATTCATGCGTGCGATACCACACTCTCGTCTTAACGGCCAATAGCAGTCATATTTCGGGTAATATCAGTTCCCCCTTTTAGTGCAAAGAACGCTTTTGTGACAGCGTATCTTCTGGAATCATTCCTTGCTCGGTTCAAAAATGCCGTGTGCTGTTTTCAAACTACTTCGTGTTTGCTAAGCTTTAAACAGGGAAACGAATGGATCTTCTCAGTCGCTTGTTTATTTTCTCTCCTATGAAAGAGAACAAGAAGTTCACAATGTATTTACCCGAAACACTTCCAAGTTAACGGCATCAAATATTACTGTAGACACTGTGGCACTCATGCACGGAAACCGGAAATAAATTTAGTCAGTCTTTGAGGGGGCGCATTCACCTATGTAGGACATAATATCGGTCAAGTTGAAACGCTTCTCGGTTGTATAAATCGATATCGTTGTGTATTGTGAACTGGTTTACTGTTAACACCATCGGTGGCAACCTAATAAGATCGTGCTATTCCGAGACACGACGTGACTATTTGATAATTAAATTAGTAATCGTTTATCGTGTATTAAAGACTTATGCGCTCGTGGGTTCAAATCCCATCTGGGACTCGGATTTTTTCCGAGCTCTCCATAAATTCAATAATTGTTTATCAATGATATGAAAATTTGCCTCTTGATTGAGACAAAATCATTTCTCTTCCAATTTTTTCATAAGTAAATCACATTATTTCATTTTCCTCAGGAAAAAAGTGAGCATATCTTCTTTGTATGTTTTTAAGAAAACAAGGGTATCATGTTACAAACTTTGCGAGAAAAACAAAAGTATCAAGTTACAAACGTTGGCGTTGAAAAACTAAAAGTATTACGTTTGCTAGTTCAACGTATTAATGAATTTAGAATGAACGAAATTCCACGTAAAACACCTCAGTAAAATTTAAAACCGTCTTGACAAACAGTAATTGTAAGTTATTTTTGGGCCTTGAACTAACAAGTTACATACATGCAGCTGATGACTCAAAACGTACTGACAGTCCTGCATAGCACTCTGCACTATCTGAGATTGTCTCACTAGTTTGATGTTTGGGACAACTCTATATTATAATGTTTAAGAATGTCACGTTTTAAAATTAAATTTTGGGGTGATTTGGCGGATCGACCTGGTAGTGTAGTGGTATAAGAGGGATGTCAGGAAATAAAGCTTCCGGGTTCGATACTAGGTAGTTACTTGCAAATTTTCCTTTTTCTTTAATTTACTAGAGAAAAATTCCTTCACAACTTAAAACATTTTCTAAGTGTCGCGAAAATGGCATCGACCGTTTACGAAACGGAAAGCTGCATAGTCGACGGTAATAGAGCCAATCAAATTCACGGATTCACAATAGACTACGGTAAATTTATACTAAAATACGATATTGGACAATGCAGTCAGTGCCAATCGATGCCAATAGTAATATTTTTGTCCCATCTCAGAGCTTTACGTGATGCCCTCCGGGAAACTTTTCTCAAGGTGACCAATATCTAAAAATAAACTCCTAAACAGCACCGAAATCAGCTTTCGGCGTGCACTGATTTCAAATAACTGTCACTTGTATTAAAGAGAGAATTGTGGGTAGTGACAAAAAAGAGAGACGGGGGCGGGGTGGGGGGGGGGGGGGGGAAGTAAGATAGTTATTCTGTCTGTAATCCACTTCTACACAAATGCCTAACCAGAAAACAAGTGAGAAAAACACCGAGATCAGCCGTGAATCTCAACGCTTTTTAGCTGTATCAAGTCACGTGACTTAATTTGCCTAAGATCTACAAGTCAAAACTAATCGCTTCACCAGATATACTGTATTTCCTCGAATAATAGCCGGGAGCGATTATTTCTATTTCGCATCAAAAGGGGGCGATTATTCGAGGGAGGTGATTATTTTAAATATTTCTCACGGGAGGTCTTGCCCTGAATATTTGTTTTATTATATACCAAGCAATGAAGGAAAAAGTGAAATACGAACATTACCATGGAAAAAACTAAAAAAACCGGTGCTTTTGTAACCATTTAGTTGTGAGCAAATAAATGAAAGCTTGTTTGTAACCCATGATGTCAATTTTCAACTTGAGAGGGAGGGGATAAGAGAAAGAGAAAATGGCGAGGGGGAAGAGGGGGCGCGATTATTCGAGGAAGGCGATTAATTGAGCGACGGCTGTTATTCGAGGAAATACTATTTGTCTAGCAAGAGTTAATGTTGTTATGAACAAACCCTCAGAAGGAAGACCACACCCTCCTAACTTTTTTTGCGAAAATAAATGCTGGCCCCTGCACCATGCCTATGCCTCTTCTATAGTTTATATTTCGCCAAATCAATAGGTGACATTAGTATTTAGAAAACAGTCCTAAGAAAGCACGCGCGCTGATTGGTTAAAAATTGTGTTTGTATAACTCGATGGAGACACAAAACTAGCGCGCGCTTGTTGACGTAGTGATGGCGCGAGCAAAGAGAATTTACATTTTGATATCCAAAGCTAACAAGTTGTTTTCCTTTTTCTCGTCGTGGTGTTTTCTAAAAGAAATAGAAAACATGTACTTCGTGTTTCTATCGAGTTATACAAACACTCGTGAAAGTTTGGCAGAACTCGAAAAATTTGGTTTTATCAACTGAGTTGATAATGTGAATTAGCCACCGTAAAGTTTCTTTAGAAACTTACCCCCAGAACTCGAAAAAGCTGTGGAAACACTCGCCTGCGGCTCGTGTTCCCACAGCATTTCTCGTTCTCCCAAACTTCTACTCGTGTTTGTATAACTCGATAGAAACACGGTACATGTTTTCTATTTCTTAAATACTAAAACAGTGGATAGCATTGAACGCGCACGCTGATTGGCTCGTCAAACTCGGAATATCCTGTGCTATTTACCTCCGAGCAACTCGAGAAAAAATGGCATCCCAGTTTGCATCCGTGACAAGTAAAGAAATCATCAGAATTAATTTTTGTGGTGTATATTATATCACTGTTTTAGTATAAACTAAAACAACTATTCACTTCAGTGTCGGTGGCTAGCGTTGGATATTTATAATTACCTCGACGCTTCGCGGCTCGGTAAATATATAAACAATAGTCTCCATTTGGCGCGAAAATATGCTAGGATATTTGTCTGCGGACATTATCTCTTCCGAGAAGCGAACAGTTTTCCAAGAGCGTAGCTCGAGGAAAACTGTGAGCTTCGAGGAACAGATAATGTCCAAGAAAACTGCAGTATTAGTAATAAGTACAGGTAATGTTACCAGTCATGTCCATTATACACAAACTGATACGGTTCGAAACTACAAGTTTACGATCCATACCGTTTGGCAGGTCGTAAAAGACAGTTTTCGGTCCGTTTACAATCGGAAAATTGTACCTCATTAGTGGGGCATTAATATAAATCATGTGTTATTCAAGCGAAGGGGTCACAGCAGTTTGTCGATCCGTACGGTTTTTACGGATCGTATCGTAAAAGTAGTTTTCGGTCCGTATACGATCATAAAATTGCATCTCATTAGGGGATCTTCAATATTTATCACGTGTTATTTGAGCGAAGGGGTCTCAACCGTTTGTCGATCCGTACGGATTGTACGGATCGTAAACTGCGTTTACGATCTGTGTACGGTCCGTAAAATGCATCTCATCAAGCGTTTGAAGCGAAAGAATATATGTTATCCGCAAAGAACACAACTTGTAAGTTTATGCAAATTGTGCGCATTAAATGTAAATTGACGACTCATTTTATCATGATTCGTTTCGGCTTTCTCTAAAGAGATTATTCGCTCTCCAAAGGAGATATGGCTCTTGAAATGATCGCAACACGACAAAGATGTTTAGCTGTATGATTCGCTCCGATCGCCCAGGAGCAGTAAACGAACTTTCTACAATTTTTGCTAGCATGTAATCGCCATTAGTTGAAATAGTAAAAAGACCTGGAAAATTCTTCGCAAACAAAATCCCCATAAATGCCTCAACGAAGCAACTTGAATAGTAAATATCTCAACGGAAAATATCATGTTTCTTTTATATGTGTTTATTGTGTTCAATACGCGTACTAATAAAGTACGATTTGCTACTGCGGTACGAAGCCCGAGTTAACGCTCTTAGAACGTCTAGTTGTTTATGTATATAATCAAGAGACTATGATCTAAGAGAACACATCCCCCATACATGGCCCTCTTCCCATGATAATCTTTTTAAATCTAATTTTAGCGCGTGGTCAAGCTGAGAGGCTATTTTAGGAAAGACACCTGATTGGCCAATTTAAATGACGTAATAACATTGAGGTTTAATTTTAGCAGTTAATCAATTACGCAAAAAACTTTTCGTCGGGATTTTCGAAGCGCATTTCGTAAGGTCAGAGGAAGAATAATTCTAACTGTCTGGCGCTTTGAAAGAGCTTTCCAAAGAGATCTCTTTTTTCTGTTTAGGCCGTTTTAGTACTTTTCACGAAACGACTTTAGAGCGTGTTGTGAATGCAATTCTTGTCAGCAGCTAGAGCGGCTATTGTGAACCAGTCATGCAGAGAAATGACAGGACTAATTTCCGACGTAAAAATCACGATAAACACATAGAAGATAATTTTTCTGACCAGCAGTTTTCAAAGGCTTTCCAGATAGGTCTCTCTCAGGGTCTCTACCGATCCAAACGATGTTTTAGTTCGTTCCAGAGAAGCACCTTTTTCGGCGTGGACCTCCCTGAAACTCTGTTTCATATTACAAAGCAATTTCGAAATTAAATATGCAAACATTTACACCGGGATTTTCGGACCGAAAGTTCTAACAAACGGGAAACAAGTATTGTGCTGTCCTGCGCTTTGAATAACCTTTCCAAAGAGATGTTTTTCGATTTAATCCGTTCAATACTTTCCGAGAAACGAGTTTCGTTCGTGTTTATTGGAATGCAATTCTAGTCAGCAGTAAATATTACACAGCACTTCCGATATTAAATAAACAAAGATTTGCACCGTTTTTTTTGGAGTGAAAGTTCTAACAAACGCGAAACAAATATTTTAGCTGTCGTGCGCTTTAAAATACCTTTCGAAAGAGATCCTTTTCGCTTCAAGCCTTTCGGCACTTTCCGAGAAACGACTTTCAAGCAGGTTAGAAATTCGAGTCTTGGCACTTTGTGATAATCATTCATTATTCATGCTGGGGAATGACACGACTTCTGTTTTACGGCTTCGGAGAAGCACGTATAATTTTCCTGCCCAGCTCTGAAAATGATTTCCAGTGCTAACAGTGCTGCAGTTCAACTGAACAAACTGATTTTTTTTTTCTCTTAGCCCGCTAAATTTTCAATTTCTTATTTGGATAGACACAACCTGATGACCGTTGGCCATTGCTTGCGTGATCGGGCGCCTAGACTAAAAATAACCTTGACAGGTTGACGCGAGGCTTAAAATAGATTTAAAAAGATTATCATAGGGCACGGGGATATGTTCTCTCACCTCATAATCTCTTGATATAATTCTCTATGCTTTGAAATTTCCAATTATCTTTTAGACAAGGGAGCAGATCCGTCTTTGAAAGTCCAGTATAGAAGGAACTCACAACACAAGGCGTCTGCGGGTGGTAATGTCGCCATCATCGAAACAATGCTGTCACGTGGTCTTGATATCAATTCAAAAGATAGTAATGGTAACACTCCATTGATGATTTCGGCTTTTTGTGGGAAGTTTTACCCGTCAGCATTCCCGAATCCCGTAGGCACAACGGGAAACTGTGACCGGGCGCAAATGGGCAGAGATCGTCGAGAGCAGTTCCCTCGCGCAGACGAGGAGGACTGGCAATGCCCAACCTGTCGTCGAATGTTTCCTGATTTTGACACACTTCAGACACATGCTTTGGAATGCAATGGAGTCCAGGCCCACCCCGCCTCTGCCGACTTAAAGAACCAAGGCTCGAGTTGCTTACGGACATTCCCAGATTATGACTCCTTGGCAACGAGAAACTATGACCGGGCACAAATGGGCGGAGATCGTCGAGAGCAGTTCCCTCGCGCAGACGAGGAGGACTGGAAATGCCCAACCTGTCGTCGAATGTTTCCTGATTATCACACACTTGAGATACACTATTTGGAATGCAATGGAGTCCAGGCCCACCCCGCCTCTGCCGACTTAGAGAACCAAGGCCCGAGTTGCTTAGGGACATTCCCAGATTATGACTCCTTGGCAACGAGAAAGTATGGCCGGGCGCAAATTGGCGGAGATCGTCGAGAGCAGTTCCCTCGCGCAGACGAGGAGGACTGGCAATGCCCAACCTGTCGTCGACTGTTTCCTGATTTTGACACACTTCAGACACATGCTTTGGAATGCAATGGAGTCCAGGCCCACCCCGCCTCTGCCGACTTAGAGAACCAAGGCCCGAGTTGCTTAGGGACATTCCCAGATTATGACTCCTTGGCAACGAGAAAGTATGACCGGGCGCAAATGGGCGGAGGTCGTCGAGAGCAGTTCCCTCGCGCAGACGAGGAGAACTGGCAATGCCCAACCTGTCGTCTAATGTTTCCTGATTATCACACACTTAAGATACATGCTTTGGAATGCAATGGAGTCCAGGCCCACCCCGCCTCTGCCGACTTAGAGAACCAAGGCCCGAGTTGCTTAGGGACATTCCCAGATTATGACTCCTTGGCAACGAGAAAGTATGGCCGGGCGCAAATGGGCGGAGGTCGTCGAGAGCAGTTCCCTCGCGCAGACGAGGAGAACTGGCAATGCCCAACCTGTCGTCTAATGTTTCCTGATTATCACACACTTAAGATACATGCTTTGGAATGCAATGGAGTCCAGGCCCACCCCGCCTCTGCCGACTTAGAGAACCAAGGCCCGAGTTGCTTAGTGACATTCCCACATCATGACTCCTTGGCAACGAGAAAGTATGGCCGGGCGCAAATGGGCGGAGGTCGTCGAGAGCAGTTCCCTCGCGCAGACGAGGAGAACTGGCAATGCCCAACCTGTCGTCTAATGTTTCCTGATTTTGACACACTTCAGATACATGCTTTGGAATGCAATGGAGTCTAGGCCCACCCCTCCTCTGTCGACTTGAGAACCAATGCCCGAGTTGCTTAGGGACATTCCCAGATTATGACTCCTTGGCAATTTTAATATGTTGATGTGTGTGTGTGTGTGTGTGTGTGTATGATCGCTGATGACTTCGCTTTCAAGAGTTTCTGCGTGAAATTTTCCTGACGAGTCAAAGCTAGTGAGCTGTTCCTTCATGAAGTAACGGTAGTTTGTTTTTGTAGCTTTAAGGCTCCTAGAATTCTAGTCATTTCAAAGCTTGCAGTTATCAAAATTATTTTTTTGTAACTGCAAGCTTTGAAATGTCTAGAATTCTAGGGCCTTAAAGCTACAAAAACAAACTACCGTTACTTCATGAAGGAACAGCTCACTAGCTTTGACTCGTCAGGAAAATTTCACGCAGAAACTCTTGAAAGCGAAGTCATCAGCGATCATACACACACACACACACACACACACATCAACATATTAAAATTGCCAAGGAGTCATAATCTGGGAATGTCCCTAAGCAACTCGGGCATTGGTTCTCAAGTCGACAGAGGAGGGGTGGGCCTAGACTCCATTGCATTCCAAAGCATGTATCTGAAGTGTGTCAAAATCAGGAAACATTAGACGACAGGTTGGGCATTGCCAGTTCTCCTCGTCTGCGCGAGGGAACTGCTCTCGACGACCTCCGCCCATTTGCGCCCGGCCATACTTTCTCGTTGCCAAGGAGTCATGATGTGGGAATGTCACTAAGCAACTCGGGCCTTGGTTCTCTAAGTCGGCAGAGGCGGGGTGGGCCTGGACTCCATTGCATTCCAAAGCATGTATCTTAAGTGTGTGATAATCAGGAAACATTAGACGACAGGTTGGGCATTGCCAGTTCTCCTCGTCTGCGCGAGGGAACTGCTCTCGACGACCTCCGCCCATTTGCGCCCGGCCATACTTTCTCGTTGCCAAGGAGTCATAATCTGGGAATGTCCCTAAGCAACTCGGGCCTTGGTTCTCTAAGTCGGCAGAGGCGGGGTGGGCCTGGACTCCATTGCATTCCAAAGCATGTATCTTAAGTGTGTGATAATCAGGAAACATTAGACGACAGGTTGGGCATTGCCAGTTCTCCTCGTCTGCGCGAGGGAACTGCTCTCGACGACCTCCGCCCATTTGCGCCCGGTCATACTTTCTCGTTGCCAAGGAGTCATAATCTGGGAATGTCCCTAAGCAACTCGGGCCTTGGTTCTCTAAGTCGGCAGAGGCGGGGTGGGCCTGGACTCCATTGCATTCCAAAGCATGTGTCTGAAGTGTGTCAAAATCAGGAAACAGTCGACGACAGGTTGGGCATTGCCAGTCCTCCTCGTCTGCGCGAGGGAACTGCTCTCGACGATCTCCGCCAATTTGCGCCCGGCCATACTTTCTCGTTGCCAAGGAGTCATAATCTGGGAATGTCCCTAAGCAACTCGGGCCTTGGTTCTCTAAGTCGGCAGAGGCGGGGTGGGCCTGGACTCCATTGCATTCCAAATAGTGTATCTCAAGTGTGTGATAATCAGGAAACATTCGACGACAGGTTGGGCATTTCCAGTCCTCCTCGTCTGCGCGAGGGAACTGCTCTCGACGATCTCCGCCCATTTGTGCCCGGTCATAGTTTCTCGTTGCCAAGGAGTCATAATCTGGGAATGTCCGTAAGCAACTCGAGCCTTGGTTCTTTAAGTCGGCAGAGGCGGGGTGGGCCTGGACTCCATTGCATTCCAAAGCATGTGTCTGAAGTGTGTCAAAATCAGGAAACATTCGACGACAGGTTGGGCATTGCCAGTCCTCCTCGTCTGCGCGAGGGAACTGCTCTCGACGATCTCTGCCCATTTGCGCCCGGTCACAGTTTCCCGTTGTGCCTACGGGATTCGGGAATGCTGACGGGTAAAACTTCCCACAAAAAGCCGAAATCATCAATGGAGTGTTACCATTACTATCTTTTGAATTGATATCAAGACCACGTGACAGCATTGTTTCGATGATGGCGACATTACCACCCGCAGACGCCTTGTGTTGTGAGTTCCTTCTATACTGGACTTTCAAAGACGGATCTGCTCCCTTGTCTAAAAGATAATTGGAAATTTCAAAGCATAGAGAATTATATCAAGAGATTATGAGGTGAGAGAACATATCCCCGTGCCCTATGATAATCTTTTTAAATCTATTTTAAGCCTCGCGTCAACCTGTCAAGGTTATTTTTAGTCTAGGCGCCCGATCACGCAAGCAATGGCCAACGGTCATCAGGTTGTGTCTATCCAAATAAGAAATTGAAAATTTAGCGGGCTAAGAGAAAAAAAAAATCAGTTTGTTCAGTTGAACTGCAGCACTGTTAGCACTGGAAATCATTTTCAGAGCTGGGCAGGAAAATTATACGTGCTTCTCCGAAGCCGTAAAACAGAAGTCGTGTCATTCCCCAGCATGAATAATGAATGATTATCACAAAGTGCCAAGACTCGAATTTCTAACCTGCTTGAAAGTCGTTTCTCGGAAAGTGCCGAAAGGCTTGAAGCGAAAAGGATCTCTTTCGAAAGGTATTTTAAAGCGCACGACAGCTAAAATATTTGTTTCGCGTTTGTTAGAACTTTCACTCCAAAAAAAACGGTGCAAATCTTTGTTTATTTAATATCGGAAGTGCTGTGTAATATTTACTGCTGACTAGAATTGCATTCCAATAAACACGAACGAAACTCGTTTCTCGGAAAGTATTGAACGGATTAAATCGAAAAACATCTCTTTGGAAAGGTTATTCAAAGCGCAGGACAGCACAATACTTGTTTCCCGTTTGTTAGAACTTTCGGTCCGAAAATCCCGGTGTAAATGTTTGCATATTTAATTTCGAAATTGCTTTGTAATATGAAACAGAGTTTCAGGGAGGTCCACGCCGAAAAAGGTGCTTCTCTGGAACGAACTAAAACATCGTTTGGATCGGTAGAGACCCTGAGAGAGACCTATCTGGAAAGCCTTTGAAAACTGCTGGTCAGAAAAATTATCTTCTATGTGTTTATCGTGATTTTTACGTCGGAAATTAGTCCTGTCATTTCTCTGCATGACTGGTTCACAATAGCCGCTCTAGCTGCTGACAAGAATTGCATTCACAACACGCTCTAAAGTCGTTTCGTGAAAAGTACTAAAACGGCCTAAACAGAAAAAAGAGATCTCTTTGGAAAGCTCTTTCAAAGCGCCAGACAGTTAGAATTATTCTTCCTCTGACCTTACGAAATGCGCTTCGAAAATCCCGACGAAAAGTTTTTTGCGTAATTGATTAACTGCTAAAATTAAACCTCAATGTTATTACGTCATTTAAATTGGCCAATCAGGTGTCTTTCCTAAAATAGCCTCTCAGCTTGACCACGCGCTAAAATTAGATTTAAAAAGATTATCATGGGAAGAGGGCCATGTATGGGGGATGTGTTCTCTTAGATCATAGTCTCTTGATTATATACATAAACAACTAGACGTTCTAAGAGCGTTAACTCGGGCTTCGTACCGCAGTAGCAAATCGTACTTTATTAGTACGCGTATTGAACACAATAAACACATATAAAAGAAACATGATATTTTCCGTTGAGATATTTACTATTCAAGTTGCTTCGTTGAGGCATTTATGGGGATTTTGTTTGCGAAGAATTTTCCAGGTCTTTTTACTATTTCAACTAATGGCGATTACATGCTAGCAAAAATTGTAGAAAGTTCGTTTACTGCTCCTGGGCGATCGGAGCGAATCATACAGCTAAACATCTTTGTCGTGTTGCGATCATTTCAAGAGCCATATCTCCTTTGGAGAGCGAATAATCTCTTTAGAGAAAGCCGAAACGAATCATGATAAAATGAGTCGTCAATTTACATTTAATGCGCACAATTTGCATAAACTTACAAGTTGTGTTCTTTGCGGATAACATATATTCTTTCGCTTCAAACGCTTGATGAGATGCATTTTACGGACCGTACACAGATCGTAAACGCAGTTTACGATCCGTACAATCCGTACGGATCGACAAACGGTTGAGACCCCTTCGCTCAAATAACACGTGATAAATATTGAAGATCCCCTAATGAGATGCAATTTTATGATCGTATACGGACCGAAAACTACTTTTACGATACGATCCGTAAAAACCGTACGGATCGACAAACTGCTGTGACCCCTTCGCTTGAATAACACATGATTTATATTAATGCCCCACTAATGAGGTACAATTTTCCGATTGTAAACGGACCGAAAACTGTCTTTTACGACCTGCCAAACGGTATGGATCGTAAACTTGTAGTTTCGAACCGTATCAGTTTGTGTATAATGGACATGACTGGTAACATTACCTGTACTTATTACTAATACTGCAGTTTTCTTGGACATTATCTGTTCCTCGAAGCTCACAGTTTTCCTCGAGCTACGCTCTTGGAAAACTGTTCGCTTCTCGGAAGAGATAATGTCCGCAGACAAATATCCTAGCATATTTTCGCGCCAAATGGAGACTATTGTTTATATATTTACCGAGCCGCGAAGCGTCGAGGTAATTATAAATATCCAACGCTAGCCACCGACACTGAAGTGAATAGTTGTTTTAGTTTATACTAAAACAGTGATATAATATACACCACAAAAATTAATTCTGATGATTTCTTTACTTGTCACGGATGCAAACTGGGATGCCATTTTTTCTCGAGTTGCTCGGAGGTAAATAGCACAGGATATTCCGAGTTTGACGAGCCAATCAGCGTGCGCGTTCAATGCTATCCACTGTTTTAGTATTTAAGAAATAGAAAACATGTACCGTGTTTCTATCGAGTTATACAAACACGAGTAGAAGTTTGGGAGAACGAGAAATGCTGTGGGAACACGAGCCGCAGGCGAGTGTTTCCACAGCTTTTTCGAGTTCTGGGGGTAAGTTTCTAAAGAAACTTTACGGTGGCTAATTCACATTATCAACTCAGTTGATAAAACCAAATTTTTCGAGTTCTGCCAAACTTTCACGAGTGTTTGTATAACTCGATAGAAACACGAAGTACATGTTTTCTATTTCTTTTAGAAAACACCACGACGAGAAAAAGGAAAACAACTTGTTAGCTTTGGATATCAAAATGTAAATTCTCTTTGCTCGCGCCATCACTACGTCAACAAGCGCGCGCTAGTTTTGTGTCTCCATCGAGTTATACAAACACAATTTTTAACCAATCAGCGCGCGTGCTTTCTTAGGACTGTTTTCTAAATACTAATGTCACCTATTGATTTGGCGAAATATAAACTATAGAAGAGGCATAGGCATGGTGCAGGGGCCAGCATTTATTTTCGCAAAAAAAGTTAGGAGGGTGTGGTCTTCCTTCTGAGGGTTTGTTCATAACAACATTAACTCTTGCTAGACAAATAGTATTTCCTCGAATAACAGCCGTCGCTCAATTAATCGCCTTCCTCGAATAATCGCGCCCCCTCTTCCCCCTCGCCATTTTCTCTTTCTCTTATCCCCTCCCTCTCAAGTTGAAAATTGACATCATGGGTTACAAACAAGCTTTCATTTATTTGCTCACAACTAAATGGTTACAAAAGCACCGGTTTTTTTAGTTTTTTCCATGGTAATGTTCGTATTTCACTTTTTCCTTCATTGCTTGGTATATAATAAAACAAATATTCAGGGCAAGACCTCCCGTGAGAAATATTTAAAATAATCACCTCCCTCGAATAATCGCCCCCTTTTGATGCGAAATAGAAATAATCGCTCCCGGCTATTATTCGAGGAAATACAGTATATCTGGTGAAGCGATTAGTTTTGACTTGTAGATCTTAGGCAAATTAAGTCACGTGACTTGATACAGCTAAAAAGCGTTGAGATTCACGGCTGATCTCGGTGTTTTTCTCACTTGTTTTCTGGTTAGGCATTTGTGTAGAAGTGGATTACAGACAGAATAACTATCTTACTTCCCCCCCCCCCCCCCCACCCCGCCCCCGTCTCTCTTTTTTGTCACTACCCACAATTCTCTCTTTAATACAAGTGACAGTTATTTGAAATCAGTGCACGCCGAAAGCTGATTTCGGTGCTGTTTAGGAGTTTATTTTTAGATATTGGTCACCTTGAGAAAAGTTTCCCGGAGGGCATCACGTAAAGCTCTGAGATGGGACAAAAATATTACTATTGGCATCGATTGGCACTGACTGCATTGTCCAATATCGTATTTTAGTATAAATTTACCGTAGTCTATTGTGAATCCGTGAATTTGATTGGCTCTATTACCGTCGACTATGCAGCTTTCCGTTTCGTAAACGGTCGATGCCATTTTCGCGACACTTAGAAAATGTTTTAAGTTGTGAAGGAATTTTTCTCTAGTAAATTAAAGAAAAAGGAAAATTTGCAAGTAACTACCTAGTATCGAACCCGGAAGCTTTATTTCCTGACATCCCTCTTATACCACTACACTACCAGGTCGATCCGCCAAATCACCCCAAAATTTAATTTTAAAACGTGACATTCTTAAACATTATAATATAGAGTTGTCCCAAACATCAAACTAGTGAGACAATCTCAGATAGTGCAGAGTGCTATGCAGGACTGTCAGTACGTTTTGAGTCATCAGCTGCATGTATGTAACTTGTTAGTTCAAGGCCCAAAAATAACTTACAATTACTGTTTGTCAAGACGGTTTTAAATTTTACTGAGGTGTTTTACGTGGAATTTCGTTCATTCTAAATTCATTAATACGTTGAACTAGCAAACGTAATACTTTTAGTTTTTCAACGCCAACGTTTGTAACTTGATACTTTTGTTTTTCTCGCAAAGTTTGTAACATGATACCCTTGTTTTCTTAAAAACATACAAAGAAGATATGCTCACTTTTTTCCTGAGGAAAATGAAATAATGTGATTTACTTATGAAAAAATTGGAAGAGAAATGATTTTGTCTCAATCAAGAGGCAAATTTTCATATCATTGATAAACAATTATTGAATTTATGGAGAGCTCGGAAAAAATCCGAGTCCCAGATGGGATTTGAACCCACGAGCGCATAAGTCTTTAATACACGATAAACGATTACTAATTTAATTATCAAATAGTCACGTCGTGTCTCGGAATAGCACGATCTTATTAGGTTGCCACCGATGGTGTTAACAGTAAACCAGTTCACAATACACAACGATATCGATTTATACAACCGAGAAGCGTTTCAACTTGACCGATATTATGTCCTACATAGGTGAATGCGCCCCCTCAAAGACTGACTAAATTTATTTCCGGTTTCCGTGCATGAGTGCCACAGTGTCTACAGTAATATTTGATGCCGTTAACTTGGAAGTGTTTCGGGTAAATACATTTGTGAACTTCTTGTTCTCTTTCATAGGAGAGAAAATAAACAAGCGACTGAGAAGATCCATTCGTTTCCCTGTTTAAAGCTTAGCAAACACGAAGTAGTTTGAAAACAGCACACGGCATTTTTGAACCGAGCAAGGAATGATTCCAGAAGATACGCTGTCACAAAAGCGTTCTTTGCACTAAAAGGGGGAACTGATATTACCCGAAATATGACTGCTATTGGCCGTTAAGACGAGAGTGTGGTATCGCACGCATGAATCTGAACTCGAAAACGGATTGTATCATGCTGACAATGCTAGAGCGCATGCGTCTTACATACTGTGTTCAACCGCCAGGAAAAGCACTAAACGTTTGTGCATAATTGTGTATGAAATGCATCGACCCAACATATAGTTAACACTAACGCTAATCAATCTGCGCATCTGCGCATGCGCTCCGTGTAAATCGCTTTTGTTCTTAGAGAATAGTACCACAAGGATAACAAGAGAATATTGGAACCATATATAGTTTTCTGATGTTGCGATAGAACTTATGTAAGTATGGTACGTTTTACGTAGCAATCAAAGGTACCTACCCCACCCGCTCAAAACAAGGCTAATTAATTAATTGAAATTAATTAATTAAACAAACATTAAAGTTTTCACCTTATTGCCTTAGTCCTTTACGGCCATAGTGCGTTAGCGGCGTCAACCCCCAAACCATCCCAATAGTGCACTCTGCACTAAAAAGAGCTAACCGCAAGCAAACCAGTGTGAATATGAACAATTAAACATTTGGTGAATGCATTTCACTCCATCAACAAATTATAACCAGTTTCTACCTTGTTCAGGCCTAAACTGAAGCAGATATGGCATCGTTCATGCTGAAAGGCTTGGTTACCAATGATGGCATCGACCGTTAAAAATGGCATCGACCGTTTACGAAACGGAAATCAGCGTCGACTATCTCCTGATAGTCAACAGTTACGCATCAGTGCACATCTCGCATCACGTTTGAACCTGATGTAACATAATGAAACAGTTCTTTTCTACGCGTTACTTGACATTTTTTTCTTTTTATGAAATGAGACAACGGTAAATTTATACTAAAACAATTAGACTACTCGCCCTCGTTTTCTACGAGCGATAGTCAACTCGGCTACACCTCGTTGACTATCTGCTCGTAGAAAACTCGGGCTCGTAGTCTAATTGTTAAATATTCTTGTTTTATTTGGCTAAACGGATCCATGACCCTGATCCAGAAAGGTACGAGACAGAAAGGTACGATACTGTTAGCTTTTCTAAGGTGACCACTTGGTCTTTGGCCTCGGGAACGGGCTCTTAGGAGTCAAACGAATTAGGTTAGAGCAAACGTACAGGTAAACTTTGAACCGGGCCAAGACGTCGTTTTTTTCTCGTGTAAAAACAAGGCTAAGGTGGTCCCCGCCGAGCGTGTGACTCTTCATCCGGGAACTTGCATTACAGTTTGATACACCCTTACTCTAGATCAAGGTCAATCAAACACTCCCCTAAACAACTTTGTTGCTCTTCTACATCATGATCAGCACACATGTCAAACAAATTCAGCCTGTATTGTACATGAGGAAACACAAACCTCTTGGTCCTGTTGTTGAATCTCCTTTTCTGTCAATGTCTGCATCTGTGTAATCTGAAGAGGATGGTGAAACTTTATCTCCATTTGCATCTGATGACAAGAGATCTTATTACATGGCTGCATGTTTCATTAAGTGGAAAGAAATTGACATGACCTAAAGCAACTGTACATTGATATGTAAACCCACAACTACATAGTCCTGTAGTCAGTCAGTCAAACGTGTCTTTAAGCAATAAACCACTCTTTCTATGGGGTTATAATTGCCAGCACAATAAACCACCAGGGATGTTGGGAGAACATGATTTTGCCAGCTTGTAAATCACAAGTAATTAGGTGAAAACAACTCAATGCATCACTAAAGGAGAATCCATCTAGGGATAAAATTACTCAAGAAAATTAAATGGAATTATGGTTTCATTGAGGTATGGCCAGAATGGCTATTCTGGAATAATCCGGAGTAGTTTCTAATTTCAGAGCAATTAAGGTCAATCAAACACTCCCCAAACAATTTGTTGCTCTTCTGCACCATGATCAGTACACATGTCCATTACAAAGTCAACAATATATATTGTAAATAAAGAAACACAAACCTCTTGGTCCTGTTGCTAAATCTCCTTTCCTGTCACTGTCTGCTTCTGTGTACTCTGCACAGGATGGTGAAGCCGTGTCTCCATTTCCATCTGATGACAAGGAGAAACCTTATTACATGACTGCATGTGTTATTTAAGTTTAAAGAAATTCACATGACTTAAGCTGGGGTTTCAGTGAGGCTATTTTAAAATTAACACTCTGACCTAACATGTGCAGAATGGTATCATGACCGTCCTCACAGGTTTGCTGCACAGGTGCTGGTAGGAGGTAACGGATTATGCAGTGGCCCTGTGGGGTTTTTCCCTATTACTCCAAAGGCATCTGTATCCCTAGAATCATTTATTTCAGCTAAGGAAGGGCTGGCCCTGCATCACATGGCCAAACCTTTAACTACACGTTGACTATTTAAATTGCCTAATTAAATAAGATACTTGGAGTACAGGGAAGAGAACAGAAGAGATAATTAGAATTAAAGAATTAACTCTAGTGGGGCAAGGGGCTGGTTTCACCCATGATCATCTGGCCTTGTAGCCCAGTTAGCAGAGTAACAGGAATTTAAACTCTAAGGCCACCAATGTCAAAAAATTCTCTTTGTCTCAAATGGTCGTCATTTCCTTTCTGGAGCAAATGTTCAGAGGCAAATATTAATGGGCTTATTTTCTAGCACTTCAAATACTGATTTTACTCTTCACTTATAAATCGTCTACCTTCCTGTGATGTATAGAATAAGCCAAGAGATGTCTGCACTCATAGGAGTACAGGCATCTTCGGACTTGGCGGGGGGAAGGGTGGGGGGGGGGGGGGGGGGGGTGACCTTATTGCCCGAAAAAAAATTACAAAATGCCCGAAAGCATCAGTTGTATATACGTACTCAAATCGCAGTAAAAGCAAAAACGTTCCCAATTCTCACGTCTAATGAAACTGTTATCATTCCGGAAACACAGCGAAATTCCGATTTTTCGGAACCTACAAGGGAACTGATGAAAATGGCTTTTAAAAATCAGACAGTTCGTGAAATTACGGCGTTTAACTGAGGAGGGAGAACGACTTTTGGTACGGGTTATCGGGAGGATCGTAAAATGAGGGTTCGAGAAATCAGGATTCCCCTGTAGTTATTTTGAAACATTGCATACTCCTAGCCTATGACTTCAATCGACAGCCTGGTAAAATCAGAAACTTATAAAAGAAACAGTTAATTGTTCCTCGTACGGGAAGTTCAGGAAAACACCAGAGAAAATTTCTGGAATGTTTAACTGACAAACCGCAGCAGTGATCAGTTACAACTTGATACGAAACAACAAGCTGGCCCTTCCTCCTCCTTTTTTTTAGCACAAACAGGTTCGCATTATGGGTCAAGGTTTCTAATGCTGTGGTTTGGTGGTTATCTTTTGCGGTTTCATCTCGCATCTGATTGGTCACCAAACAATAAACAATAAACAATAAACAACATTCCAGACATTTTCTCTGGTTTTCACGGCTTTACGGGAAAGACTGTAAGATTTAAGCAATAGAAAACGTTTTCCGTGTTTGCATAGCCTGATATAAACACGAGAGGGGTTGGGAGAATTCGAGACAGTTATGCAAACCCGAGACGAAGTCGAGGGTTTGCATAACTGTCGAGAATTCTCTCAACCCCTCGAGTGTTTATATCAGGCTATGCAAACACAGGAAAAAAGTTTTCTATTGCTTTTATAAAATATTTCTCAAATTAATTCGACAAGTGAAGAGTAATTTTGTTTATTGACTTCTTGATCCAAAAAGCTTTTCTCAATACACGCTCTAGACAATCATCTTTCAAACTAACCAATCAAAACGCGCATCTGATAATGCACGAACCAATGAAATTTCGCGTTACAAAAATCAAAATTTGTTGCAAAATCGCCAGCAAGCAAGCGAGCGCCGTGTAAATGAAAGCGATATCAGCTTTGAATCCTTCTAAATCTTTGGGAGAAATGCCTAAAGTTCGGTGAAAACAGAAGAAATGTTTAAAAGATTTACGACTCTGTATGGAAAGAACTTCAAGATGAAACCACTGTACTTGATCGCTCTTGAAAGTGACGCAAACTTGCCCGATTTGGCAGCCCGAGAAGACGGTTGAGAAGCTGAATCGCTCATCGTGTCTTGTGAAGTTTTGCTGGTTTGGAATCATAGCACAAGCAGGCAAGTTTGAGTTAATGCAGTTAAGTCGAAGGGCATTAAATCTTTCAGTCTGGTGAGCTGTCTGGTACATTCTTCCAAGTTTTAGTGGTCATTTTTTGAACATTTGACAGCCAAAACACGGCAACCGATCGGCCGTGTAAAATTTGATTTGAACAGATTTCGCTTCGCAGACTGTAGCATATAAGCTTAGTTGGCGTTTAATTTTATTTCACATCTTTTTCAAAAAACAGAATGTGATTTTGAGAATTTTACTGTAGTAATTAAATGCAAAAATTAATTGAAAAAACGTTTACTGTGTATTTTGTTGCATAATATTTTGTTGTCTTCGCTTGAGCTCCCTCGGCAAGGTCGTCTAGCTCTCTAACATCGAGGCATGCAAAGGGCTGTTGTTCTTCTTTCTTTTGCTTTCTTTCCACGGTTCTGAGGAAAAGAGATGGTCCGATCCCCAAGTCAAAACTTGGAAAAATTTTCTTCATTTAAATTCCTTAATATTTGTACTTAAGAGTTGAACTATCCGCTTTGAAATGGTTTTAAATTGTGCCCGGAGAAACACAGAAAGCGTGACGTGACAACCATGTTTACATACTCTCATGCAAACACGCCTTTCGGCCAATCAGAGCGTGCGTACTATCTTAGTTATTTTATAAACACATGTAGTTGTTTACTTTCTCAATTGGTAAAATCCATATATGCAGGTTTTTACTAAAACTTACCCGCGAACATTATTGGGGGTCCTGGATACAATATTTGTTTGAGAAAGGAAGCCCTCATAATGATTCTAAAGCATTGTTAGTGACAACAACAACAACAACAACAATTTATTTGAACAGAATTATTTCTTTTTGTAGTACCGGTAAAACATGGCACACCAACATTAGATGAATTCGAGGAATTAGGTGCTGAAATTGCAAAAACGTGGAAAACGCTTGGACGTCGCTTAGGTGTCAGTGATGCAGAACTTCAAGGAATAAATCAAGGTCATGCCCAACTGGCTGAAAAGGGATACCACATGTTAAAGCTCTGGAGACAAAAGAAAGGTTCTGCTGCAACATACCAGGCTTTGTGTGATGGGTTAGAACATAAACTAGTTCGGCGACAAGACTTGGCACAGAAGTTCCGTCACATTGATGGTAATTATTTTGTACAATATAAAAGTGATGTGGTACGTTACACTGGTCTAATGGATTTGAGTTTGCAGGCTGGATCAACCAGACTGGATGTATGCTTTTGCCTGGGTTATTGTCCTGATGTTCTTAGGAATGCATCTTTCTCTCATGGTACTTCTCTTAGCCCCTGCAGCTGTTAACACTGCAAACCAATCTACAAATGATGAGCTTTTTACTTTAATTTTCATGCCACTTGAAACTGACCAAATTAATTTAGTGAATTTTTTTTTCTGTTTCATGAAAATGCACTAGTTCAAGTCAAAGAGTCACTAACTTCAAATTGAGGATGCATTTTACGGACCGTACACGGATCATAAACGCAAGTTACGATCCGTACAAACCGTACGGATCGACAAAGCGTTGAAACCCCTTCGCTCTAATAACACTTGATATATTATATTGAAGATCCCCTAATCAGATGCAATTTTATGATCGTATACGGAGCGAAAACTACTTTTACGATACGATCCGTAAAAACCGTACGGATCCACAAACTGCTGTGACCCCATCGCTTGAATAACATGTTGATTTATATTAATGTCCCACTAGTGAGGGACAATTTTCTGATTGTATACCGATTGTATACGGATTGAAAACTGTCTTTTACGACCTGCCAAACGGTAGAGATCGTTGTAGTTTCGAACCGTATCAGTTTGTGCATATTGGACATGACTGAACAATTTGTGCGAAAACTGCGTTTACGTTCCGTACAAACCGTACCGATTGACAAACCGCTGTGACCCCTTCGCTTGAATAACACATGATTTATATTAATGCCCCACTAATGAGGTACAATTTTCCGATTGATGGACCGTAAAGTATCTTTTACGACCTGCCAAACGGTACGGATCGTAAACTTGTAGTTTCGAAAGGTATCAGTTTGTGTATATTGGACATGACTGGTAACATTACCTGTACTTATTACTAATACTGCAGTTTCCTTGGACATTATCTGCTCCTCGAAGCTCACAGTTTTCCTCGAGCTACGCTCTTGGAAAACTGTTCGCTTCTCGGAAGAGATAATGTCCGCAGACAAATATCCTAGCATATTTTCGCGCCAAATGGAGACTATTGTTTATATATTTACCGAGCCGCGAAGCGTCGAGGTAATTATAAATATCCAACGCTAGCCACCGACACTGAAGTGAATAGTTGTTTTAGTTTATACTAAAACAGTGATATAATATACACCACAAAAATTAATTCTGATGATTTCTTTACTTGTCACGGATGCAAACTGGGATGCCATTTTTTCTCGAGTTGCTCGGAGGTAAATAGCACAGGATATTCCGAGTTTGACGAGCCAATCAGCGTGCGCGTTCAATGCTATCCACTGTTTTAGTATATACTAATGTCACCTATTGATTTGGCGAAATATAAACTATAGAAGAGCCATAGGCATGGTGCAGGGGCCAGCATTTATTTTCGCAAAAAAGAAATGGAGGGTGTGGTCTACCTTCTGAGGGTTTGTTCAATAGTATTTCCTCGAATAGCCTTCCCTCAATTAATCGCCTTCCTCAAATAATCGCGCCCCTCTTCCCCCTCGCCATTTTCTCTTTGTCTTTTCCCCTCCCTCTCAAGCTAAAAATTGACATCATGGGTTACAAACAAGCTTTCATTTATTTGCTCACAACTGAATGGTTACAAAAGCACCGGGTTTTTTAGTTTTTTCCATGGTAATGTTCGTATTTCACTTTTTCCTTCATTGCTTGGTATATAATAAAACAAAATATTTAGGGCAAGACCTCCCGAAAGAAATATTTAAAATAATCACCTCCCTCGAATAATCGCCCCCTTTTGATGCGAAAATAGAAATAATCGCTCCCGGCTATTATTCGAGGAAATAAGGTATATCTTCTGAAGCGATTAGTTTAGACTTGTAGATCTTAGGCAAATTAAGTCACGTGACTTGATACAGCTAAAAAGCGTTGACATTCACAGCTGATGTCGGGTTTTTGTCACTTGTTTTCTGGTTAGGCATTTGTGCAGAAGTGGATTACAGACAGAATAACTATCTTACTTCCCCCGCCCCCACCCCGCCCCCGTCACTGTCACTACCCACAATTCTCTCTTTAATACAAGTGACAGTTATTTGAAATCAGTGCACGCCGAAAGCTGGTTTCGGTGCTGTTTAGGAGTTTATTTTTAGTTAGTAAATTCTCAGCTCCGACTATTGCATTTCTAGCTTTTTGATTGGCTAAAAAACTCCGACTATGAGCCAATAGTCCGAGTTTTACGTCATATGGAAAATAGTGCGCCAAGTTTAAAATTTTTCGCTTTGTAAAATTGTGGAAATAAAAATCGGCGGCAAAACCGGGTTTGAGAATTTACTAAAACAATTATTCCATTCGCCCTTGTTGGATATGAAGTGATTATAACCAACTCGTGCTACGCGCTCGTTGGTTATTCTATCACTTCATATCCAACGCGGGCTCATGGAATAATTGTTATATATTGGTCACCTTGAGAAAAGTTTCCCAGAAAGCATCACGTAAAGTTCTGAGATGGGACAAAAGTATTACTATTGGCATCGATTGGCATTGACTGCATGGTCCAATATCGTATTTTAGTATAAATTTACCGTAGTCTATTGTGGATCCGTGAATTTGATTGGCTATATTACCGTCGACTATGCAGCTTTCCGTTTCGTAAACGGTCGATGCCATTTTCGCGACACTTAGAAAATGTTTTAAGTTGTGAAGGAATTTTTCTCTAGTAAATTAAAGAAAAAGGAAAATTTGCAAGTAACCACCTAGTATCGAACCCGGAACCTTTGTTTCCTGACATCCCTCTTATACCACTACACTACCAGGTCGATCCGCCAAATCACCCCAAAATTTAATTTTAAAACGTGACATTCTTAAACATTATAATATAGAGTTGCCCCAAACATCAAAAAAGAGCTAACCGCAAGCAAACCAGTGTGAATATGAACAATTAAGCATTTGGTGAATGCATTTCACTCCATCAACAAATTATAACCAGTTTCTACCTTGTTCAGGCCTAAACTGAAGCAGATATGGCATCGTTCATTCTGAAAGGCTTGGTTACCAATGATGGCATCGACCGTTTACGAAACGGAAATCAGCGTCGACTATCTCCTGTTATTATTCAACAAATTGTAACACTATCCAAATATGGTCATGATGCTCTCGATATCTGTCATCCGTAGGTAACAGATATCCGGCGATATACGTAGCTTCGTACATGGGAAGAAAAAGTGAGGTGAAAAAATGTCGACAGAAAGGTTTAAAAATGTTACGAGCTTGGAAATCAATTTTGTTATCAATTTGTTGAATAATAAAACAATTATCCTGCTCAATCTCGCGGAATATCGTCTGATTTTAGCCGACTCGGCCTACGGCCTCGTCGGCTAAGTATCAGACGATATTCCGCGCGATTTCGCAGGATAATTGTTAAATAGTCAACAGTTACGCATCAGTGCACATCTCGCATCACGTTTGAACCTGATGTAACATAATAAAACAGTTCTTTTCTACGCGTTACTTGACATTTTTTTTCTTTTTATGAAATGAGACTACGGTAAATTCATACTAAAACAATTAGACTACTCGCCCTCGTTTTCTACGAGCGATAGTCAACTCGGCTGCACCTCGTTGACTATCTGCTCGTAGAAAACTCGGGCTCGTAGTCTAATTGTTAAATACATGTATTCTCGTTTCATTTGGCTAAACGGATCCATGACCCTGATCCGGGCTGAGACAGAAAGGTACGGTACTGTTGGCTTTTCTAAGGTGACCACTAGGTCTTTGGCCTCGGGAACGGGCTCTTAGGAGTCAAACGAATTAGGTTAGAGCAAACTTACAGGTAAACTTTGAGCCGGGCCAAGACGTCGTTTTTTTCTCGTGTAAAAACAAGGCTAAGGTGGTCCCCGCGGAGCGTGTGACTCTTCATCCGGGAACTTGCATTACAGTTTCATACACCCTTACTCTAAATCAAGGTCAATCAAACACTCCCCTAAACAACTTTGTTGCTCTTCTGCATCATGATCAGCACACATGTCAAACAAATTCAGCCTGTATTGTACATGAGGAAACACAAACCTCCTGGTCCTGTTGTTGAATCTCCTTTTCTGTCACTGTCTGCTTCTGTGTAATCTGAAGAGGATGGTGAAGCTGTATCTCCATTTGCATCTGATGACAAGAGATCTTATTACATGGCTGCATGTTTCATTAAGTGGAAAGAAATTGACATGACCTAAAGCAACTTTACACTGATACATAAACCCACAACTACATAATCCTGTAGTCAGTCAGTCGTGCCTTTAAGCGATAAACCACTCTTTCTATGGGTTAATATTTGCCAACACAATAAACCACCAGGGATGTTTGCATGGAGAAAATGATTTTGCCACCTTGTAAATCACAAGTAATTAGGTGAAAACAACTCAATGGATCGCTAAAGGAGAATCCATCCAGGGATAAAATTACTCAAGAAAATTAAATGTTATTATGGTTTCATTGAGGTACATGTATGGCCAGAATGGCTATTCTGGAATAATCCGGAGTAGTTTCTAATTTCAGAGTAATTAAGGTCAATCAAACACTCCCCTAAACAATTCGTTGCTCTTCTGCACCATGATCAGTACACATGTCCATTACAAAGTCAACAATATATATTGTAAATAAAGAAACACAAACCTCTTGGTCCTGTTGCTAAATCTCCTTTCCTGTCACTGTTTGCTTCTGTGTACTCTGCACAGGATGGTGAAGCTGTCTCTTCATTTCCATCTGATGACAAGGAGAAACCTTATTACATGACTGCATGTGTTATTAAAGTTTAAAGAAATTCACATGACTTAAGCAGGGGTTTCAGTGAGGCTATTTTAAAATTAACACTCAGACCTACTAGGTAAAGGTAAAGTCTGCATATGAGCCAAGTGGCCCATCAGGCCGGAGCTTATCCCAGTTTCCTTAGCATAAAGCGACTTAGAATATTTCTACTCTCCCCTGGATGGGATGCCAGTCCATCGCAGGGTTGTAACCCCCCAGCATTAAATTTGGCGGTACCCATTTATACACCTGGGTGGAGAGAGGCACTGTGAGAGTAAAGTGTTTTGCCCAAGAACACAACACAATGTCCCCGGCCAGTGCTCAAACCTGGAGCGTTCACTCCAGAGACGAGCGCACAAACCATAAGGCCACCACGCCTCCCACAACTCTCTGACCTAACATGTGCAGAAAGGTATCATGGCTGTCCTCACAGGTTTGCTGCACAGGTACAGGTAGGAGGTAACAGGTTATGCAGTGGCCCTGTGGGTTTTTCCCTATTACTCCAAAGGCATCCTATCACTAGAATCATTTATTTCAGCTAAGGAAGGGCTGGCCCTGTATCACATGGCCAAACCTTTAACTACATACTATTTATGTTGCCTAATTAAATAAGGTACTTGGAGTACAGAGAAGAGAACAGAAGAGATAATTAGAATTAAAGAATTAACTCTAGTGGGGCAAGGGGCTGGTTTTACCCATGACCATCTGGCCTTGAAGCCCAGTTAGCAGAGTAACAGGAATTTAAACTCTAAGGCCACCAATGCCAAAAAATTCTCTTTGTCTCAAATGGTCGTCATTTCCCTTCTAGAGCTAATGTTCAGAGGCAAATATTAATGGGCTTATTTTCCAGCACTTCAAATATTAATTTTACTCTTCACTAATAAATCCTCTACCTTCCTGTGATGTATAGAATTAGCCAAGAGATGTCTGCACTCTGCGGTAAAAACCCATCTCTTCGACAGTTTGTTGAATAATAAAACAACGTACAGTTATCTCACTCAATCTTGCAGACTATAGTTTCAGTTTAGCCTACTCTGCCTGTAACCTTGTTGGCGAAGCATCATACAGTATTCCACATGATTTAACAGGATTTAACATATATAATATTATATAATTTTTGATTAAGGTGGCTCAAAACAGTTTTCAACACATTCCAAAACTAGATTTTGATGTGTCATTATAACCACTCTTTATCAATTTTCCTACAATCATGGTATCACAAAAAACTGCCCAATCACTGGTAAACACATAAGTGCTTATATTTCAAAATTAAACGGCACGGTGAAATTTTTTCACATTACAGAATTTTGATAAGCAGGATAAGATGTAACTTTTGGCAAAGTTTAAAAGAATTCTGTACATGGGGTTCAGAGCCACCTTAAAACTCCTCACTTACATGAAAATGTTTTCACAACATTGAGTGTGTAAAAAGTAACAGTTTTACATGCCATCTTGAAAATGACTGTAATGATATAGGGAAGAAAACTGGTTCCCTAACAGCAGTAAGGTAAAAGAAACCAACATGCTCCTCTTCTGGGTAGATAAACTCACAGTTCAGCATAACTGTGAGCTAATGCAATCATTAACACCATCACTGGAATCCAAAGCAGGTAGATATAGCCTTGTGTGAGAAGGGATTAACTTAAAACTCAAGAAGTGTCAGTCTTTTCTTGTTTCAAGGCTGAAAATGGAGATTATTCTGTTTGGTGATCAGTGACCTCATGAAGAAGGTGTGATTAACTGCAACATATGGTCAACATATCAAACTGAAAGAATTAAA
>JAHPZR010024979.1:0-12500 GCA_019787425.1 Platygyra sinensis
CTGAGAAACATCGTCACTAACATGATCCTCCATGCAATCAATGGCTCTGATTTTAGCCGTGAATCGCACCCTTGCTAATGAGGCGGAATTCGTTGCTTTCTCCGGCAGCTTTCACACAGACGGAACCTACAGCTCCATTAGAAAAGTTCACATATCACACAATAACTGAAATGACGATGATTGTCTATCGCTTATAAAAGCAACGTTTACGGCAAAGAAACAGATACATTACTTCCCCGTTTATTAATCCCCCGTTGGAATAATAACCAGCCACTCCCGCATCCATATTCGGTAAAGTATTCGTCTTACGATAGGACCCAGTTCACAAGCGTCTTAGCGTCTTCATCCAGTGCAGGGGACTGTAATGAAAGACTATGAAACACCTCATGATATGATCGGACATGACATCTGGACAGCTTATCCGTTTTCGGCTCGAATCTCAGTGTTTTGTTTGGGTTTAGACTGACAGTCCGATCGCGTCATGAAATGTCTAGTGGTCTCCAGTGTTAACACTCGAATAAATTCCATGGCATGGTATTTCTTAGGGTATTATCCGAAAACAGTAACCCTGGCAGGAGCCCAAACTGCTACTTGTGTTAGACGAAAATTAGCAATATATTTTCCAATACTTCGGAAGGCACGGCCTTCCTTCTTCAGAGTGTTACAGGGAATGACTCTAGTTTTAAACGCTACAAATTTAAGATATGTGAAATACGATATGACTAGTAAAAAGAAATGTATTTACATTCGGCGGAGCTAAACGCAGTGGCAGTGACAGAGAATGTAAATACTTTCCTATTGGTATGGGCGCACGTGAGCCGCTATGGCGTTAATTGACTCCATTGTTATGAGGTATATAAGGTTTTGACAGGTGTAATGTATTCATCTCAGCTCTCGAACTATCAACTTTTATTTTTCTTTCTTACTTTTAACCCCCAGAGGTTGTGCGACTGCATCGGTTGGGGAATACGTTCCCGATTTTTTCCCTTTGGATTTTTGGGTTTTCGTATCGGGCGGCGCACGTGAATAGTTAGCCTGAGTTGCTTTATGTAGTGATATTTATATACAGGAGCCCATCACCCATGGGCTCCTGTTATATACTATTCTTTAGTTATGACGTTGAACTTTGTATGATATTTGGACGGCATTAAACACTCAGGCTCCTTAGTTCCAGCTGCACACCCATTCCCATCTCTTAGTCGTGAATATAAATTGGAAAAATAATAACAAAAGACTGAGTGACAGGGCTAAAGCTAAGGGATAAGTAACGATGAAAAAAGTAACGTGAAAATTAAAAAATTAAAACTATGGGAAAACGTTACAGCCTGAAATGTAGTAAGGGACTGTGCAATAATATCTAGAGGGGGGGGGGGGGTTCTAAGATTAATAGGGGGGGGCCTGAACTTAAACCAAAGCGCAGGGTACGGGGGGTAAGATGAATTTCTTAAACATTTGTAGGGGAGGGTTAGAAGTTAAACTGAGAGGTCTGATCTCAATCCATGGACTCAAGATAATGTATATTACATGTAAGCTAATCAAAATCAATTTTTGGAATCTTGGCTCTAAAAGCAGACAAAACAAATCTGGAAAGAAACACCATTCCAGAAGATATTTGTTGGGAGAGCAGAGACGATGTTGAAAGACTGACTAACAAGCAACTTCGGCTCTATCTAAGGCAAGAAGGTCTAATGGTATCTGGAAACAAGGCACAATTAGTTGAGCGAATACTTAAGCATGAAGATGGTTCTGTAGCAAGAACATTTGATGAAGAAATCGAAGATGATGATGAAATCATACCCTCCATTTCTCATGATGATACCTCAAGTGATTCTGAGGAGGAGTCAACCGAGTATGAAGGTGGTTCATCAGGCGACGATTATGTGGAGCGCAGCTTCCAAGTTTTATTTATTGATGATGCAGACATACCAGAAGTAGTGTAAAGGTAAAGAGGGATGTAGGGAGGATCGGGGGTTGGGGAGGGGAGGGGGGGGGTTGAAAGTAATCTCTCCTCTAGACGGGGGTGGACAAGAAGTTATTTTAACTTTAATTCAGGGGGGGTGGAACTTTATTTTAAGGCCTACTTTGCTAATTTTAGAACCCCCCCCCCCCTCCAGATAATTATTGCACAGTCCCTAATGAGCAGCTATGAATAGTACAAATGACCTAAACATTGAAAGCTAGTACTAAAGAATCGTACTAAGTTTCATCTTTCTTATTAGACCACGAGGTTCAAGGGTTTGACCTCTTTCAATGAGATATGACAGATATGCTTTCTTACACTGTCACGATTAGATTTAACGAGTTCAAGAGGAATAAGCTGCATGTCAGAAGCGTTATGATTATTACACAAAAAATGAAAAAAATGTTCGGATACTGTAGTGGGCTTACAGCTGTTAGTTCGTTTGTCAACAGGTCTGCGATGTTCGTTGGTTTCTCCTATGTATTGTTTGTGACAGTGGTTACATTGTATCATGTAGATATCGTTTCTGGAGTTGCAGTCAGTGTGATGATTCTGATGATTAATAAATCTAGTTTCGCCGGTAGAATTAAATACATACCTAGTTAGTCCGTCGTTAATGTAATTGCATGTTAAGCAGTTGTTGCCGCAATAACCTGAGTATCAGGCCTTTCTTAGCAAGAAGGTAGGGGTAGGAAGGAATTGGGGGAAAGAAAAGCCTGATACTCAGGTTATTGCCACAACGGCAAGAGCCGCGAGGTCGGTAAGAAGTGGTAGCTGGCCTTTTATGAAGTTTAGCACTAACTAATAAATTACTATTCTCACCAGGGTAATAAACGCACAAAAGCCAAAATAAGCCACTGCACGCTCCCTAAATTCCTAGCGTGACCCAGGAGAATGCATAACATTCTCGCGAGCCTTTCTGTCCTATTCAGTCAGTTCCAGCAAAATTTAAAAGGTCTCTAGACCCGTGCTTGGAGATTTCACCCCACCCTCCTGCCCGCTGCGATGGAATATATTCTCTCATGGCCCACCGGCTCGCAAAGCTCGGGTCGATTCTCCCATATCTTAGTGCATCTGGGTCTATTTGGCTTTGTGTGTGGTGGGCCTGGTAAAATATATTACTAAGGTTGTTAGACCGTCGGAAGTCAACAAAGGGTTTAGCGTTTGGGGGGAGTTGTCCAAGTTGTTCGAGTTTGTTGAGAAAGTGTGTAGTGTGTAGGCACTAGAGAGAGTTCTCTGAATGCAAAACAGGCTGCGAGTATTATTCTTGAATAACAACGCACTAGTCGAACAGTGACATTGTTTACTGACAAGCTTAGCTGGCCTCCCTTTTATGATGAAGAGTAATAAAGTGATGTGAACTGGCTTATAAACGGGTAAATGGTACGCTACCCGACTATTTAAACTTGTCTCTAAGAAAAAACTCCAATGCTCAATCAAGAATCACGAGAAATAGTGGTGTAAATTTATTGTGCCCTCTTTATGGCTGAATTATGGAAAATGGCGCTAAATTCTCAGAAGACAGAGGGGTCGTCTGACATAAATTAATGACAATACATAGACAGATGTTTGCATCCTCTTCGTTTTAAAACGACTACCACTTTTATCAGATTCTATAAATATTTTTTTATATTTTTATTAGTATTGTAAATTTTAATTGCTAATGTAGGTTTTATTATTTGTATTTTTGTATTTCTTTAGAGAGCCCGACCATGCTCAAGTTCATCAGTAGTTATATACTGTTGGCGTGTCACCCTCGCATAAAATTAAGTCTCTCTTTGTCTCTCTCTTTTACCTTAGCGCTCGTTTTGGCCGCTGAGGCGAAGCGACGTATTTCCGTCCCGTCGGGTATCTCTATTGCTCAATCCACAACAAATTTTGACCACTGTTATGATGCATATCGTTGTCGATAACAATGCAGACAACGTTAAACCACATTCGATTTGTTTTTCACCATAATATCGACGTCAGAGAAAATGTTTTCTTTTTTCAGAGCGCGAGCTAAAAAAGGTATTGCGTGACACATTGACGCGAGCAGCGTTGTCTGAACTCTTATCGACAACGGCAAATTAGCCATTCACATTGCGAGATTACTCATGTCGGCGAAATTTCGAACGTTACGCATTGTGCAAATGTAACGGACTTGGGTTCAGAGTGCAAGTTATACCATTACACATTGACAAACGAGAATCTGCAAGGACTGCAAGGGACCGCATACGTTAAACGCTGCAGGATCTAGAAGAGATCTAATCAGCAATAAAAACAAAAATGTAAAAATAAACAATAGATTGCAAGGCTGATACTACGTGAAAGACGTTTTGAGACACCAAGGAGGCTACCAAACATAACAAGAACCGATAAAGCAGGATTGCAACAGTGGACAGCTGTTTCGTCTTTCTTCCAGTTGCGGATCCAGACCTTGAGCTAAGGGGGAGGGTAGGAGGCGGTTTTCATTTACTTGTCCTGCTGGCCTTTTCTCCCTTCGGTCATTTCTTCTTTTTTGACGCAAAATAAGGGGGGCCGGAGCCCCCGAGCCCCTCCTTTAGATCCGCCACTGTCTTATGACTCATAAGCACTGTGTAATGAGACAAAGGGTCACGATTGGTGTCTCAAAAAGCAAACCATAGATATGACTGAACAAGGCCAGCCTAAACATTTGAACGCATGGCCAGTACCACGCTTTAAAAACGCAGCGTATCGGATCTGAAAGACCTACGGTCTGAAAATACTTAAATGAGAAACGAGAAACTGCGAGGGACCTCATACGGTAATTGCTGCCAAAGTAGGATCTACCAGAGATCTAATCAGCCCCCCTAAAAAATAAAATTGTAAAGACAAACAATAGACTGCAAGGCTGATACTACGTGAAAGATGAAAGAAAGACGTGCTGTGGTAATGCTTGTTTCGGGGAGCAAGTGAGTTCAAAGTAAGGAGCTTCATTTGTTATATGGTAGCTCCGTGAGCGGGAAAGATGAACCGAAACCTGCGCTCTGATTGGCTACCCGAGTGGGAAAGGTGGGGCTATCTTGCCGAAAGCCATATAAAAATTTATTGACCAAGCTTGTTCAGTATGGTGCGGTGGGTATCTGAGTATCGCTGGAAATACACTTTCCTCCTGAAGTAAGTGATGCCAATTTTAGGCAAAGAAACTATACCTAATAACTAGAAAGTTTTTTATGTGACAATCATAATGTAGGGAAAACCCCCTCTCCCTTTCAAAAATTCTTTTGTTAATGATTAGTGGACTAAACTGTTTGGACAACTTAGCAAAATGCCAGGAGGGAGGGTGGAGTTACTCAGTCCTGTGATGGACTAGCATCCTACCTAGGGGAGGTAGCGGAAATGAGTATAAGCTTCGGGACTGAGGGCTATTGTGACCCAAGTAGATATTTTGACCTTCTTTTTAAATTGTCCTCAAAAGAGAACCCAACTTACACTTTCTTTTTTACATGGGTAAAATCTGCATATGACCCTAGTGGTCCATCAGGCCGGAGCTTATCGTGGTTTCTTTGGCATGGAGCGACTAAGAGTAGCCTTGATTTTTTTTTCAGGCTTCTTCTTTCCAATTGCTTAAATTTGGAAAATTTTCTGCGATGATCATTTTTCACTTTCATCTACAACCGAAGTACAAATATGAATTATTTCATATGTACTTCACAAGAGTATTTCTACTCCTCCCTGGATGGATGCTACTCTATCGCAGCTGACATTATCAATAGTGATTTAAGGTAACTCCCTTGAAATTGTTCTACTATCAAACTTTTTTTGAAACTTGGCGTAATGAACATTCATGATATGAACATAATAAAAATGCAATAAAAAGATGGGGTCACCGTGCTTGTTTACGCGTCAGCAGGCTCTTAAAATGGGGCATTTTTATTGGTTGCGCGTTAAAAGTTCGAATCACCTTCAAACAGAATTAAATCTTGGTTACTTGAAAGGCACAAAGTTTTGTCTTAAAAGTAAAGCTTCATTTATTGACATAAGCAGTATTGCTTCATTTAAGCCGTTTTTGATTGCCTGGTTGCGGGAATATTGCACTTTTTCGGACAGTTCCGTGGTTAACTCAAGTTCTCGCCTTGGCCAAAATACACCCAGTTGGGAACTATTTTCCAAAAAAAAAAATATGTTCTACTATCAAACTTTTTTTCCTCTTCAAATATGTTCTTCATTAGACTGTTCTTAGCAAATACCTGAAAACAAAATCGGGGGTCACCGTGCTCATTTAAGAGAAAAGAAGAATTTATTCCGTTATCGAGCTTAGTTTGAAGGAAATCTCTTACTTTTTGCACGTGCACGCGCTCATGTGCACGCGCTGATGACGCAAAAATCGTGCGCAGTAGGGATGCGCAATGCAATACTAAGGAATTACCTTAAGATTGAATGTGAGATAAAACTTACTCTTGTCTAGCCTTGTTCAACAAAATGTTCTGACAATGTATTTTTCTCTCTATTTAAACTTTCTTTCTCCTTTTGATTAGGTGTACAAATCAACACATTACTTTAGTATGAAGAAAGCCTGTGAGGATCTTGGTTACAATCCACAGAAATATACACTTGATGGAGTAACAGAACATTTTAAAAAGAATGGCCACGGAAGACAGAAGCAGCACTCTCATCTTCTATATTATTTAGGTGATATTGTTATAGGAATTGTGTTTGCTTGTTTGCTTCTGGCTTGGCCTCCTAGAGTAAATACCTGACAAGTTACCAGTAGTTTCTAGAATCATTACATATTGGTGGAATTATAAATTGTGTTTTTGTTTGGATGTGATAGACCTGTTCTTCCCATAAATATTACAAGACCAACATTTTACTGGGATATATTTACTGAATAGATGCGGAGGTACACCAACATGGCGGATCGTTACTGGGCTCTGTAAATCTGTGCAAAATATTTCGACAAATATCTGAGGCCAGTAAGGAAAACGCAAAGACCAAAACCTTGGAGAAGTGTCTTCTTTATCAATTTCCTATAACATCACAATTTCTTGACTTAATCTACTGAATGGAATCGCTCAATCTACTGAATATCGCTTATTCCAACACCTAATGAAGAAACCGCCCTACTCGACAACCTCAGACTAATGGCAAAATCCCTTCTCAACATCGATTACAAGATTTTAACTAAAAGTATTGCAAAATGGCTAGAAATTAATTAATCGACAAACCTGAATCAAATTGAATGTGTCAAAAACCGGTACATCGGGGAAAATGTCCATTTAATTTTCAACGTCATGGACTCAGCAGAAGAAACTAATATACCTGCCTGAATCGCTCTTTTCTTAGCTTTAAAAAAAAAGTTTTTGATACTATTGAATGGAATTCATTTACAACTACCTAAAAATAACATTCAACTTCGTACCGTACATTCAAAATTGGTTAAAAGATTTATACATTGCTAATCCCAGGAAGAATGTTAACTGCTGAGTTCTCAGTAAACAGTGGTTGTGGGTCAGAGTTTTCTCCTTAGAACGAGGTGTTAGACAAGATTGTCGTTGTCCGGAGCGCTATTCGTAATTAACACCATTAAAAAAGACTGAGGGAATGTGGCTTTATTGCTGGATAAAATAATTCCGACTTCGGCTGGCCACAGACCCCAATCAAACCTCTTTTCTTTTTAGCTGAATTTTGTAGGAAAACGTCGAAATTTAGAGATCACACTTAAGGTGGCTTACTACAGTTTTGTTGGAGTATAAGAGCACAACTTTTAACTCTTTTGAAAAAGGTTCCAAGCTGTTTTTCCCTTCACTATTTACTATTTGCTTAAGTCTATTACCATTCTATGTGAAATTTGAACAATTAAACGTCAACAAATGGCCAAAATGAGCGACCGAGTACCCAAGGAGAGACTGGGCACTAGTAGTTAAGTCACGTTTTTCTCAAAATCTACCCGTATGACCCCACCTCAAAATTTCAGGAATAAGAAATTGGGTCTCACTTAACATTCATGCAAAGTAAAATAAAAATCTGTAAGACAGATTTTTTGCAAACTAAGAGAATGTGAAATCAAAAATAGCTCAAAATCTGTCTTGCAGATTTTTTTTTAAATTTTGGCTCGAAACGTAATTCACCCCAACAAATCAACTGTGAAAATTTCATCATAGGTTGTACGGTAGGTTTTCGAGCAATCCTCGATCGAAGACAGGCTTTTACAACCTTGGACGAGAATTGAATTGCGCATGCCCTTTATTTAAGCGCGCGCTCATATTACGCCATGTATCACGTGCGAGAAAGCAAGAGTAAATTAGAGCTCTTTTACCAGGCCCCGGTTGTTCAAAGGCTGGATAACGCTATCCACCGGATAAATCACTATCCAGCGGCTAAGTGTTAACAAAACAAACCAAGCTATCCGATGGATAGTGATTTATCCGGTGGATAGCGTTATCCAGCCTTTGAACAACCGGGGCCAGATGTTTATCAAACTTTTTTGCCATATTTTTTTGGCCCTAAGCTTGAATACATGTTTGAACGGAGTTTGAAACTATCGCTACATATAGCAAAGAGATTTAAGTGCTGAAGTGTTTTTCGTTACTTCTTGAGGTTACTTGCGCCATTTTTGTTGGTTCGACAAATACTGACGTGTGGCAGGCTATCGTAGCGCGCGCTAGTAAGTCTCGGAAAAACTGTAGTAAGCCTTAAGGAGGCTCGAAAGAGTTTTTTGTTGCTGCAGTGTTTGTGAAACGATGGAAGATTACAAAGAAGGATATTTAATGGTGTGGGCAAACTATGTCTCCTTGCAACTCTATTGTTGGGCTATACTTTGGGGTACTTGTGACGTCATCAGTTACCATGGCAACGCACAAGGTCCACAAAAACGTCCACTAAATTTCAGTTTTTGTAAATTATCTGAAAAACTAATTCGGTGACCTGTCATTTTTATTTCTTTGTTGGAAAGTTCCCTAAATTCTTCAACGTTTCAGACAGTATGGAAAAAATTTATCTAGTAGAATTAAATATATTTAAAGAAAATGCGATTTGTGGCTTACAGGAAATTCTACTAGATAATTTTCCCCGAAACTTTCATATTTGAAGTGCCATCGTGAATGATGCGTGCATGCAAAAAATCAAGATAGGTCACCGAGCAAAATTTCAAGCTAGAAACAAATATTTTCTGCAGGTTTTATTTCTGGTTCGCGCGATTTTACGCAAGATTTAACTTCCGGTGTGCTAATTTTGATTCATTCAGCTGACGTGTTTGTCTTAGTTATGGCGTGTGTAGATTGCGCGCCCGCGTGCAGCTAAAAACCCTTTCGAGCCTCCTTAAGGACGTTCGCGCCCATTGCTACTGCGCATCTGTAGTGCGCACGCTATTCATTGGTCACGCGCTTGCCACGTCATTTTCAAGCGCGCGCACCGAGTCGAAAACTCAACAAAATATAGAGCTGATGACCTTTGCGTTGACTTTGTGTTCGAATATTTTTGCTGGATGTTCGGTGACCCCCACTTTTATTTCGGCAGATCACTTCCTTTTCTGATTCTTTCCATTATACTGAAAAACAAAAAAAATCTGTACGTAGGAAGTTTTGATTATTGCTCATATACTATTCAAATAGGGTCGAATTGGTACGTGGATACAGGTGTGCTTTTTAAGGCTAATTCTAGCTGATTTAATGACATATGTAGCAAAGATCTACCAAATAGGCTTACTTGTACTGTGTTAAACACACATAACTTAGATATGATTCTTCAACTTAAGTATACGCCGATAGTAATGAATCCGGCCAGAATCGCCTCGAATGACTGGAAAACCTAGAAATGCTATGGTCTGAGCTGCGCCTTATCTTCAAAACGAGTACGGTGACCCCGATTTTTTTTTACGTTTTTAATTTAATCTTATCATTTTCTACCTGCAGTCAAAGTTTTAAAAAAAATCTGTGCGTGGGAAGTTTTTGGGCGCGAACGTCCTTAAGAGCTTCTGCTTGAGAGACCGGGGCAGACTTGGAAATGAGGGTCGGCCGATTTTACTTTAAATTGGTACACAATCTTGTTATGTGGACTTATGTAATATGCCAAAGTTTCAGCTTCAATGAACTTTTTTTAGCCGAGTTCTGGATATCAGCCCCTCAGGGGTCCCCAAAAGCTGATTTTCAGTGCAATTTTGGCCACTTTTCAATCTCTCTGTCAGCAACGTACAATTCATTTTTAACAAAAATAAAACTATGTTTGTAATGCCCTATTCTTAGCCTTTTATGGGTAAACAAATCAGCTCATGGGAATTTTTCGTTAGCCAGAGGCTGTTATGTCAACTTGGACCTATTTGAAGCATATGGGAAGCAACCGGAAATGGCCTGTTTTTCAGACCTTATATTTTCTATGCCCATGTTTTATATCGGGAAGTCTTAATATCCCTGCAAAGTTCAGCCCTTGGTTTAGTAATATCAAGAAAAAAAATACTAAGGTTGAGGCTTTTTACGAAGAAAAATCTTTCAAGAAGATGACTAACCTGGCCACTTCCGGTTAAAGTTTCAACAAAGCATGGGGGTAAAAATCAGCTGTTTAATCTCGATTAATACCTTTCTTCTTCTAAGTTATGATTTTAGAGACTGAAGCTAGATGTAACCGAAAATACTTGCCATTAATTAGCAAATTTTCATGTGTTTTTTTGGGACTGAAAATTCTACTGAATATATTTCCCGAAACTTTTATATTTGAAGTGCCTTCGTGAATGGTGCGTGCATGCAAAAAATCAAGATAGGTCACCGAGCAAAATTTCGACCTAGAAACAAATGTTATTTCCGGTTCGCGCGATTTTACGCAAACTTTAACTTCCGGTGTGCTGATTTTGATTCATTCATCTGACGCGTGCATCTTGGTTATGGCGTGTGGAGATTGCGCGCGCGCGTGCAGCCAAAAGCCCTTTCTGCGCATCCTTACTGCGCACGCAAATTCATCTGCCACGTCATGCATCGAGCGCCGCTGAGTACAATGAACAATGATAGGGTAGATGGCCATTAAGGTTCAGGTTCATTTATTCATTTAACGATCTTGGATGTTCGGTGACCCCTACTTTTCTTTTCAGAAACAGATTTTATTTACAATTATCTTCACATTGTCCAAACACGAACAGAAAATCAGTGTGGGAAGTTAAAAAAATTTCAAGAATTCTGTCCACGGGACATAGAATCCTGCCATCTTGTGGCCGCAAGGCGTGTGAAACTATGGTCGCTAAATGCGAACTTGATCTTTGAAGAACCTCACCAGTTGACTAAATTTGCTGAATAGGTCTATTTAAACCATTTGTGGCAGAGAAAATTTCCCTTCAAAGCTCTAATTGCAATATTTTGGGAATTGCAGCCACTGTGGCCTTCTTCGCTCACGAAGCCCGATTTACTTAGATTTAGGTGTTTTTCCGGACACGTTCTCTCCAAAACGAAGTCGGTGACCCCCTATTTTTTTACATTTCGGACATCACTAACTCGTCATCTTTCAATGGTAAAATTTTCAGGAAAAAATCAATGTTAGATCATTTTGGCGCGAACGTCCTTAAACTGTTGGAAAGCTTAGGAAGTCCGAATCCAACGTTTTCACAATGCTTATGCAAGCAAGATGAACCAAATCCTGCGCTGTGATTGGCTACTCATGCAGGAGAGGTTGAGCTTTCTTGCCCGCTCGGTACTCAGGAAAACTTGCCCCGAAAGCCATATAATAGATCCTTAAGGGGGGAGAAGCTTAACTGTAAATGCACAATATTTAGAAACTTATAGATCTTTAAGAGGCCATAAAAGCACTTAAAGGTCTATAATTTTCGAAATATTGTACATTTCCTCAAACGCATACTACAAGTTGTAGATAAAGCCGTGTTTAGGCAAAACGTTTTGTTATATTTCGAAAACGATCCACTCAGTCCGAGTTTTTAGACGTTTTCTATTCTGGTCACGTGACATACCAAATATGTGCGTGGTTCGAAACATTTAAAGGAAACGTGAATCGCACAAACATGGTAAACTTTGATGCCCACTGGACTTCAGGAGCCAAATCAAAGGCTCCTTAGAGCAACCTCATGGTATGAATAGTTTGCACCCTTGAGTATCCTGCGATCTGGCGATCTTTGCAAAGTTTATTCTTTTGTTCGTAGGCTACACGTGCCGGCACAATTGTTATGTTTGTAACTGAAGAGGGATTGACTTAGTTCAAAATGAGAGTTACTGTTGAGGAAAAGATTGTTATTATTACTCAGAAAGGGAATTGACATTTTTCGAAATCGGGAACATTGTTACTGTTGTTGTAGTGGAGGCATGTGAAATACTACTGTTTATTTATTTATTTATTTTTTTTTAAAAAAGTTATTGTTGGAGAAACATTTTGAAACTGGTATGTTAATGTCACCAAAAATATTTTTATACTTTGTCATTCTACAGTACATCCAGTAAATATTCATATATTATAAGGCCCAATGATAGAAAGACACATGCTAGATGTAAAAGTGGTAGGAGTGGACAGAGGGGGAGTGGGCACAAAGCACAGGAAATTTTTTTTATGGTAGAGATCAGATCATTAAAAATATTACATTGAACTACACAGTTCTTTTAAAGGGAAA
>JAHPZR010024979.1:17500-23606 GCA_019787425.1 Platygyra sinensis
AACATTGCAATTTGGAATACGTTTACCTTTCAGGTTTGTGGAAGGGCACAAACCACACCAAATACCAGACATAAAAAATTGATGATCAATGACATCAATTGGTAATCAATGAGTAATCGATGAGTAATTAGTGGATTAGTCATTGATTATTGGCGATGATCAATGAGTAATCAAAGCCCAAAAATTTTGTGGCCTATCGTTTCCTAATTGAGGACATCGATTACTCATTGATGAAATTTATTACTCATCGATGACCCATCGATCACTCATCGACTATTATACTGCACGCGAAAGACACTTTTCTTGCTTTCTTGTACCATTTGTTTTCGTTTGTGATCCTTTTATCTGTGTTAGACTCATATTTCCTGGTATCTGAAGTTCTTGTTGACCATGTCGAGACGCAAAGTGCTAAGTACAAATACTGACGATTCGCAATTGTGCAATAATTCACTTTGCCCAGCTCTTTATTTAGTAACAAAACAACTGAAAAGTAACCAACCAGTCTGAAAATGAAAGTAACAAGTACGCTGAAATGAATTGACTACGTGGTTATCGATTATTTTTTTGTGGCTGTTTGTCAGCAAAGTAAAACTGCTCCGGCTTAGGGAAACATCCGTCTTAAGCAGTTACATAGCCAGCTTGAGTATTGAATATTTGTACAAGTTCCGAGTTTTTGGCCTTTGAGCTAATGGATGAAAATCAATGACTAATCAATGCAATCAATGAGTAATCGATGCAATCGATGACCAAAAATTTTGTGGCCTTTCGATTAGTCATCGATCACTCATTGATTTCATTGATATCATCGATTAGGTATGTCTGGCAAATAATATTTCCTCTGATTTATTGTGATTTCCTTAATACATGAATAATTAATTACGTATTGAAAATATATGTAAAAAAAATTCACTTTCATCCCGACAAGCCTGTCTCGTGATTGCTCACTCTTCAGTGGATTCATAATCTTTGCTTAAGGACGTTCGCGCCCATTGCTACTGCGCATCTCTAGTGCGCACGCTTTTCATTGGTCACGCGCGTGCCACGTCATTTTCAAGCGCGCGCACCGAGTCGAAAACTCAACAAAATATAGAGCTGATGACCTTTGCGTTAACTTTGTGAGGGAATATTTCTGTTGGATGCTTAGTGACCCCCACTTTTTTTTCGGCAGTTCACTTCCTTTTCTGATTCTTTCCATTATACTAAAAACCAAAAAAAATCTGAACGTGGGAAGCTTTAATTATTTCTCATATTCTATTCAAATAGGGTCGAATTGGTACGTGGATACAGGTGTGCTTTTTAAGGCTAATTCTAGCTGATTTAATGACATATGTAGCAAAGATCTATCAAATAGGCCTATATATGCTGTTTTAAACACACATAACTTAAATATGATTCTTCAACTTAAATATATGCCGATAGTAATGAATCCGGCCAGAATCGCCTCGAATGACTGGAAATCCTAGAAATGCTATGGTCTGAGCTGCGCCTTATCTTCAAAACGAGTTCGGTGACCCCCAATTTTTTTTACGTTTTTAATCTAATCTTATCACTTTCTACCTGCAGTCAAAGTTTTAAAAAAATCTGTGCGTGGGAAGTTTTTGGGCGCGAACGTCCTTAAATACTATAAAATCCCCTGAACGGTGAACAATCACAAAACAGGCTTGTCGGGATGGAAGTGTAGTCTTTTTCTATTTTCAAAATGTATTACGCTCTACTTTAATGTATCGAGCACTGTACTACGTAAAAATCGGAACACGGACTTCCTAAATAATTAAATGTATATATCCATATAAATCTACTAGCGTTCTATCTCGTTTTCTGATTGGTAGCAGCATGCACTGGGCACTTCTTCTTTGTGTTGTCTTCGAAGAGGAATTACATTAAAGTTTTGAACGACTACTAGATTTATACTAAAACAATTAGATTATTCGCTCTCGATTTGTACGCGTAACAAAAACCCCCTAGCTAATAATCTAATTCTTTGATGCACTCAATCATTATCAGTCAATCAATCAATCAATCAACAGATCAATCATTCATTCACTCATTCATTTGACGAACATTTTAATCAGTTACACACTGTATTCCATAAATTCTGGTTTTTTTTTCAAAAGAAAAAAACAAAAAACAAAAAAACACGTTTTGAATTATAGCATTAACCATGTTCCCATAATTTTTCCTAAATTATGTTACAATTATCCTGACTTCAAGTCAGCAAGGCTTATCATATCAATAACAAAATTCTCGGATCCGATTGGTGTTCAGTACACTTATTCGAATACAGTTGGACCAATCACAGCGTCCAGTAACACTGAGCTGTTCAGTGTCAGTGTACTTTACTGGCTTCTGTTTTTGTGAACTGATGACAACATCCCAAAAATACCACACGTAAGTGTTTTTCTTCGAATTTTATAATTCATATGATAAACAGCAACAATACCTTAAAATACAAAAAAAGAGCGCTAATGTCTCAAAACATTCTATATAGACACTTAACAAGTGGATAAGAAAAGTTATAGTATACCAATACTAGCAAAAGTTTAAAATTTTGTTTGAAAAGTAAAACAATAGAACTCTGTTTTGTACAATTCGCCTAGACTTTCTAGAAGTCCTTTCCAATGATTAAGCGAAGGACTAAGCGAACGAAGTTCGACTTGTAGCAAGTCTATCATTCGCTTTGCCCTCGTGCTCAGCTGATTTTAACGTTTTAACCCTATTACTTCATGAATTGTATTCCACTTAGTCCTATAACCATTAACAAACAACAAGCTATATAAAAAGAAGTTGAGACAATTCTTGTCACAACACTTCCTAATTCTATGAAATCACGTAAGACCACAGGTAGCGCAAGCTCACTGTATGTCAGCATCATTACCACTTTGCGAAATAGAGGCATTTAAGAGTTGAACTCTAGCATGGCCTACACCTTTTTTTATAAGAATATTGTTTTCTTTTTTTGGCCAAGGTTCAACATTCTTATTTTTCTGCAGATTTAAGGCTGAAAATAGTTTTGTGAATATTTATAGATTATATAGCATATTGCCTATCTGTTTTCGAAAGTATTTAGTGTCTGGAGGACGTTACGAGTAATTTTGGAGCCAGCCTGCAGGAATTAAAACGTGATATCAAGTATATAGTAGACTTCGTGCAGAAATGTTATTAGCATCTATCATAAGGCTATTGCTGTTCTTGTTGTTTTGAGATTAGTTTGTCATTTTAAGAAAAGAAGAGTTTATACGAGTTAATTAAAAAGTATAACTGTATTGCATTTACAAATTTTTAACACACAAAATTATATTCTTTTCAAAATCTCAGCCTCGGGTTTATCTTAAAATTTCACAAATTTCAGCCTCGATATACTTTTTAGTAAAACATATTCTTGTAAAAAAACAAAATGTGCATGTAAAGAGTTCGACCCTAACATCTCTTCCGCCCGGTTCAAACGCCGAACATCGTTATATTTCCACGACTGAATCAGTTACGATCCACATATTTGTATCTTACGGTGGCCTACAACTGTCACATCAAATAAAATTGCTCACATCAATTTACAATTGCTCACATCAAATTAAAAATTACTCACATCAAATTAAAATTACTCACATCAAATTAAAATTACTCACATCAAGTACAAATCGCTCACATCAATTGGTCAGCGGCTAAGTCAATGAATGTTTTCCCCAGTGTTTACTCGGTCTTCCACTTTTCCGCCATTTTGTACGATCCTTCTTTGAATCGACACTAGCTAGTTCATCTGAAATATCTGGCAAATATTCAAGCAAATATGTATTGCACTAATTGTTGGGGTGTTACGAATATGAAGACCTAAGACCTGAGACCCGGCCTTCGTTTTCGTAATACGACGGAAAACGAAGACCCCCGGTCTTAGTTTTCGTCCTACGAAAGTCTAAGGCCCTGTAAAACAGAAACCGTAGAAATTACAAGTTAAGCACAGATGAAGCAGCGACAACGCTTAGTAATACGATACGACATTACACTTCACGCGTTTCTTCCCATTATGACCATTATCATACGACCTTATACTACTACTACTACTACTACTACTACTGCTGCTGCTGCTGCTGCTGCTGCTGCCACTGCCGCCGGCCGCCGCCACCACCACCACCAGTACTACTTACTACTACTGGCGCGTCTTCCACGATCGAGTAAACAATGGGGAAAGCATTCATTGACTTAGCCGCTGACCAATTGATGTAAGCGATTTGTAATTGATGTGAGCGATTTGTATTTATTGATGTGAGCAACTTTTGTATTTGATGTGAGCGGATTTGTATTTATTGATGTGAGCGATTTGTATTTGATGTGAGCGATTTGTAACTGATGTGAGCGATTTGTATTTGATGTGAGCGATTTGTATTTGATGTGAGCGATTTGCTTTTGATGTGAGCGATTTGCTTTTGATGTGAGCGATTTGATTGATGTGAATATTTTAATTGATGTGAGCGATTTGTATTTGATGTAAGTGATTTGTATTTGATGTGAGTGATTTGTATTTGATGTGAGTGATTTGCCATTTGATGTCAGCGATTTGCTTTTGATGTGAGCGATTTGTTTTGATGTGAGCGATTTGTATTTGATGTGAGTAATTTTAATTTGTTGTGAGTAATTTTTATTTGATGTGACAGTTGAGGCCACCGTAGTATCTGGGTCGACAGTCGACTTGTACAGTAAAAGTTCGACTTCGGTTCAAAAGTCGAACTTCACATGTGCTGAATCTAATAAATACATAACCGATACATTGCATAAATTGTAATATATCCACAATTCTACGTACACGTTCAAGCAATGTGCCATGCACGAAAGGCCCACTTTTTTTAGCAATTCTCCTTCCCAGAACCCCCGGGGGGTACTCCCTTATAAGAGCTTAATGGGACGTGCGGCCAGCCAGGGTATGTTTTTCGGGATTTTTGTCTTAAACAGGGTATCGAATTTGTCATTTTTTGTCTTAGTCAGGGTATCGGTTTATCAATTTTTGTCTTAAATGGGATATCTTTTCTTGGATGATAAACGGCAAAATTTTTACAAGCTGTTGTAAATTATTATTGACTTACGTTTACTTTGGCATTGATACCAGGCACATTATTAAATTTCCATTGATTACACAACAAGAAAGCCACACAATTTGTAACCGCAACTTTTAATCTATGTCTTAAACAGAATATCAAAAATCGGAATTCTAGTCTTAAATCAGGGTAGGAAAATCAGCGATATTTGTCTTAACAGGGTCAGGGTATGAGGGTATGAGGGTATGAGGGGCCGGGCCGCACCTCCCCACCCAGGAATATATCGAGTACCCCCCCCCCCCCCCCCCCCCCCCGGCAAGAACCTCCGTCTCTTTGTTCTCGGAAGACATTTCAAAACGAGTACCACTGCGGGACGAGAATCAAGATGGCCAGAAAGAAGAAGAGCGCTAGTTCGTCGAGCTTCAAAAACACTAAATATACGTGTCTTATGTGCAATAAGTACAGGATCGGGGAACAGTCGTAATGTTATCTAGTCAGCATGAAATTCCTATGAGTTCCTATATGAAATGTCCTATATATATCATGTCCTTGTTTCTTTTTCAACAAAGTAAAAACGTTTTGAACTATATTTACCCTGTTCCCATAACTTTCTCTAAATTGTGTTGCAATTATCTTGACTTTGAGTCAGCAAGACAATCATATCAATAAAAACTTCTCGGATCTGATTGGCGTTCAGTGCAGCTTCTTACAGTACAATTGGATCAATTAGAGTGTCCAATTGCAGCTGTTCAGTGACAGTGTACTTTACTGGCTTTTACTTTCGTGAATTGATGACATCGTCAAAAATTACATAGGTACCAATTTTTCTTCGAATTTTACAATTGATTTGATTAACGGGAACAATACCTTTGAATACAAAAAAGAGCGCCAATGACTCAAACATTTTATAGAGACACTTACAAGTGGTTAAGAAAAGTTATAGTATACCAATACTCGCAAAAGTTAAAATTTTTTTCTAAAAAATAAAAAACGCTGTCTTGTACAATTCACCTACACTTTCTTCTAAGTCCTTTGCAATGATTAAGCGAAGAATTAAGCGAAGTTCGACTTTCGCCTTGCCC
>JAHPZR010024980.1:0-25000 GCA_019787425.1 Platygyra sinensis
ATAAATAAAGATGCTTTTTTTTATTTTCAGGGTTGTTACTACTGGCATCAACTCGTCAAGTACAAAAATGATCGCGAAACATATACACGACGGGTCCGTTGCGTCGATCGAAGTCGAGGTTCCAACAGCGCTGCTTTCTTGTAATGACGAGTTGAGTTCTTGCTCGGTCAAACGGATCAGCGTCATCTCCTCACACAGGCGGTGCGTAGCGACGTTAGAAGAAGAGGGTCCGAGCGCCCAGAGCAATAGTATTCGTACAAACACTAACCAAGCATCCTAAATTCAAACAGTGGACTCCTTTCACTCTCAGGGTCGTGGGTTCTGTGTTTTTGTCTCTCTTTTTTAGGTGCGTGGGTTTGTCTTTTGTTTTTTTCGTTTGTATCGACTAGGCGACTATGTTTGTCGTTTGTACCCCGATTGACTTTTAAATAAGTCTTCATGACTAGAATAACTGAGAAACTGGAATGGGACTCTGATACTGTGGCTGCAACCATCAAATAGAACGTCCTACACGGTTGCTTTCCAGATTATGTAAACAAAATAATTTTTTTGCAGCAGGATGACCAAAGATTATCCTCAACCCAGTATCCTACCCCAGAGTTGTACAACATGTTATACAATGAATTAAAATGATACCTTTGGTGAAGAAAGTAAAAGAAAACTTTCTGTTCTTCAAAACGTCTTCAATTTACGTTAATGGATGACATGTGCTACACAGCCATTGTATTCTCGTGCAATTTTCGAGATAAACTCGGATAACTGCGTACACTTGCAGCAAACAGCCAATTGGTTAATGTGGTCCCGTGAGAGATCCCCAGAACACAAATCTCGCTCTTCTTCTCGGTTTATTCTTCCGACAGCTATAAGTAAAGCATGTTTCCCCACCACCTCACCCTTCGCGACGCAGACAGTTGCCTTGACTTCTCCCCAGCTCACTCTATTGCCAAGAGAAAATGAGGTCTCTTGCTCTGTACCTTTTCCAAAATTTTCTCACGCTATAGATTATGCTTCACTAGCCAGAAAATCAATGGGGCGGCTATTATGTGAAGGTAAATTTCTAACAGGTTTCTTTTCAGCACAACACAGGGTTTGTTTTCGAAGATTAAATTCAGTTTTTGAGAGCATTGCCCGACTAACTCAGTCGGTAGAGAATGAGGGTGAGGGTCGTGAGTACGAGCCCACGTTGGGCGCCATTATTTTCAGTTTTGATTAGACCACTTATGCCTATTAACTCATATTTCATATCAATAAAACAGACGTGGAGCCTGATAACTTTCGAGTATACCAAACCAAAAATACATCTCCAACTACGAAGTCCCCCAGTAGTCTGTGTTAGACACCAGCTATGAACCTGTTTAGCCCATACAACTTTTCCCAAGTTATTTCTGGTGCAAAAGGTTTCGTGTCCCTAAAATAGCAACCGATTTTAAGTTTGACTTCTGTGGCAAAGAAACATTTAGAGGAAAACCTTCACACCAAATTAGATTTTAAAAAAGAATTCAATTCAAGGCAGTGCTACAAATTAAACAGAGAGTGCTTTGAAACAAGTCACAAAATAAGCCCTGAGCGCCCAACGTGGGCTCGAACCCACGTAAGAGTCTCATGCTCCACCAACTGAGCTAGCCGGGCACCCAGGTACATAAGATGGTGGCAAATACAAGAATCAGAACACATATTCACGTAATGAAAAACATACCGACCAAGCGATTGTAATTTTCTGACTCTAACCTTTTACACCCCTGGCAAATAAAAACTTTTCCATCCGCACAAATAAAGGTTTGTTTGTTTGTTTTTCTTCCAGAGATGCTGCTGCATAACTCGTCGAGTACAAAATGACCGCGAAAAAATGAACACGAGAGTGCGTCGATCGCAGGAGGCGTAAACAGCGGGTCTCTAGATGACGAGTGAGTTCATGTCGCTTCGTTGAGTCTGGCACCGTTGAGTATACCAAACAAAAAATACCCTAGTATTCGTCGCGTTGTAGCGATCAGAAGAAGATCGAAGAGTAATAGTAATCGCACAAACACCAACTCACCATATTCAACGTGCCCGGCTAGCTCAGTTGGTAGAGCATGAGACTCTTGATCTCAGGGTCGTGGTTCGAGCCCCACGTTGGGCGCAAATATTTTTCGTTTGTTTTAAAAAAGGGATTTGCATTGAATTGACTTAAATAACTGAAAAATTGGAATAAGGACTCTAATACTGTGGCAGCGCTGCAACCTTTAATTAGAACCTCCTACATGATAGGTTTCCAGGGTATGTAAACCAAACAATTTTTTGCAGCAAGATAAGCAAAGATTCCCAACTCGTCCTACCGGGCTTAAAAATTATACAAAATGATACTGATATACCTTTGGTAAAGAAAGCAGAAGAAAATTTCTGTTCTTTAAAACGTCTTCTATTCACGTTGCTTGTTGACATGTGTCAGAAATTCATTCTATTCTCATGAATTTTCGAGATAAACTGGGATAACAGCGTACACTTGCAAAAAATAGCCAATTGGTTAATGTGGCCCCGTGAGAGATTCCAGAGCACGTACAAATTAATCTCGCTCTTCTTGCAGATATTTTGTTCTTCACGAGTAAAAAGCATGTTTCCCCCACCCACCTCACCGTCACCGCCGGGGCAGTTCCCTTCTCTCCATGCAGCTCACTCTACGCCACCTCCAAAATTTTCTCACCCCATAGATTGTGGTTCATTAGAAGGAAAACAGTAAAGTGGCTTTTATGTGAATGTAAATTCCTTACTGTCGATGCTCAGCACAACAAGGGGTTTGTTTTCGAAGATTAGATTCAGCTTTGAGAACATTGCCCGGCTAGCTCAGTCGGTAAAGCATGGGACTCTTAATCTCAGGGTCGTGGGCTCGAGCCCACGTTGGGCGTCATTATTTTCTCTTTTGATTAGACCACTTATGTCCATAACTCATGTTTCATATCAATGAAACAGAAGTGGAGCCTTATAGCTTTAGAGTGTACCAAACAAAAAAATACTTCTTCAACCACGGAGTGCTCCAGCAGTCTGTGTTAGACACCAGCTATGAAACTGTTTCAGCCCACGTAGTTTTTCCCAAGTTATTTCTGGTGCAAAACGTACGTTTCCCTAAAACAATAATTGATTTTATGCTTGACTTCTCTGCCAAAGATACTTTCATAGGAAAATGTTGACAACAAATTGGATTTAAAAAAGACGGAGATTCAATTCAAGGCAGTGCTACAAACAGAGAGTGCTTTGAAACAAGTCACAAAAATAAGTCAGCGCCCAACGTGGGGCTCGAACCCACGACCCTGAGATTAAGAGTCTCATGCTCTACCGACTGAGCTAGCCGGGCACCAGATGAATAAGATGGTGGCAAATACTCAAGTCAAAACAAGTATTCACGTAATAAAAATATACTGGCCATGCAATTAAAATTTTCTGACTCTAAACCTTTACACCTCTGGGACGGGTTGTTCGAAAGCCGGTTAACGTTAACCCAGGATTAAACGTTAACTGAGGCATTATTTTTTCTTGTTTAAAAATGCCTTTCACCTCTAACGTTTGGTGTAGTTTGAGATTACTACGGCTCAAAACAGAAGGGCAAACAATATCAACAGATTACCTAACCAAAAAGTTACAAAACTGAAATCAAAATTCGCGCTAACCCTGGGTTAGCTAATCGGGCCTTGAATAACCCGGCCCTGGCCAATAAAAAAACTTTTGCATGCGTATAAATAAAGATGCTTTTTTTTAATTTCAGAGATGTTACTGCATAACTCGTCAAGTACAAAATGATCGCGAAAAATAAACACGGGGTGCGTCGATCGAAGCGAGGTTCAAACAGCGCGTTTCTTAATGACGAGTGAGTTCTTGCTTGGTCAAACTTATCAGCTCACTCCTCCCAGGCGTCGTAGCGATTAGAAGAAGATGGAAGAGCAATAGTAATCGTACAAACACTAACACACCAAATTCAACGTGACTCTTTTACTCTCAGGGTCGTGGGTTCGAGTCTCACGTTAGGCGCATATATTTTTCGTTTGTATTAAAAAAATGTTTCTTTTCAATTGACTTAAATAATTGAGAAACTGGAATGAGGACTCTGATACTGTGGCTGCAACCATCAAATAGAACGTCCTACACGGTTGCTTTCCAGATTATGTAAACAAAATAATTTTTTTGCAGCAGGATGACCAAAGATTATCCTCAACCCAGTATCCTACCCCAGAGTTGTACAACATGTTATACAATGAATTAAAATGATACCTTTGGTGAAGAAAGTAAAAGAAAACTTTCTGTTCTTTCAAACGTCTTCAATTTACGTTAATGGTTGACATGTGCTACACAGCCATTGTATTCTCGTGGAATTTTCGAGATAAACTCGGATAACTGCGTACACTTGCAGCAAACAGCCAATTGGTTAATGTGTCCCCGTGAGAGATTCCCAGAACACAAATCTCGCTCTTCTTCTCGGTTTATTCTTCGCGACAGCTATAGGTAAAGCATGTTTCCCCCACCCACCTCACCCTTCGCGACGCCGCAGTTGCCTTAACTTCTCCCCAGCTCACTCTATACCAAGATAAAATGAGGTCTCTTGCTCTGTACCTTTTCAAAATTTTCTCACGCTATAGATTATGCTTCACTAGCCAGAAAACAATGGGGCGGCTATTATGTGAAGGTAAATTTCTAACTGGTTCTTTTCAGCACAACACAGGGTTTGTTTTCGAAGATTAAATTCAGTTTTGAGAACATTGCCCGACTAACTCAGTCGGCAGAGAATGAGGGTCAGGGTCGTGAGTACGAGTCCCACGTTGGTCGCCATTATTTTCAGTTTTGATTAGACCACTTATGCCTATTAACTCATATTTCATATCAATAAAACAGACGTGGAGCCTGATAGCTTTCGAGTATACCAAACAAAAAATACATCTCCAACTACGAAGTGCCCCAGCAGTCTGTGTTAGACACCAGCTATGAACCTGTTTAGCCCATACAACTTTTCCAAGTTATTTCTGGTGCAAAAGGTTTCGTGTCCCTAAAATAGCAACCGATTTTAGGTTTGACTTCTGTGGCAAAGAAACATTTAGAGGAAAACCTTCACACTAAATTAGATTTTAAAAAAGAATTCAATTCAAGGCAGTGCTACAAATTAAACAGAGAGTGCTTTGAAACAAGTCACAAAAATAAGCCTGAGCGCCCAACGTGGGGCTCGAACCCACGTAAGAGTCTCATGCTCCACCAACTGAGCTAGCCGGGCACCAGGTACATAAGATGGTGGCAAATACAAGAATCAGAACAAATATTCACGTAATGAAAACATACCGACCAAGCGATTGTAATTTTCTGACTCTAACCTTTTACACCCCTGGCAAATAAAAACTTTTCCATGCGCACAAATAAAGGTTTGTTTGTTTGTTTTTCTTCCAGAGATGCTGCTGCATAACTCGTCGAGTACAAAATGACCGCGAAAAATGAACACGAGAGTGCGTCGATCGCAGGGAGGCGTAAACAGCGGGTCTCTAGATGACGAGTGAGTTCATGTCGCTTCGTTGAGTCTGGCACCGTTGAGTATACCAAACAAAAAATACCCTAGTATTCGTCGCGTTGTAGCGATCAGAAGAAGATCGAAGAGTAATAGTAATCGCACAAACACCAACATACCATATTCAACGTGCCCGGCTAGCTCAGTTGGTAGAGCATGAGACTCTTAATCTCAGGGTCGTGGGTTCGAGCCCCACGTTGGGCGCAAATATATTCGTTTGTTTTAAAAAAGGGATTTGCATTGAATTGACTTAAATAACTGAAAAATTGGAATAAGGACTCTAATACTGTGGCAGCGCTGCAACCTTTAATTAGAACCTCCTACATGATAGGTTTCCAGGGTATGTAAACCAAACAATTTTTTGCAGCAAGATAAGCAAAGATTCCCAACTCGTCCTACCGGGCTTAAAAATTATACAAAATGATACTGATATACCTTGGTAAAGAAAGCAGAAGAAAATTTCAGTTCTTTAAAACGTCTTCTATTCACGTTGCTTGTTGACATGTGTCAGACATTCATTCTATTCTCATGAATTTTCGAGATAAACTGGGATAACAGCGTACACTTGCAATAAATAGCCAATTGGTTAATGTGGCCCCGTGAGAGATTCCCAGAGCACCGTGCAAATTAATCTCGCTCTTCTTGCAGATATTTTGTTCTTCACGAGTAAAAAAGCCTGTTTCCCCCACCCACCTCACCGTCAGCGCCAGGGCAGTTCCCTTCTCTCCATGCAGCTCACTCTACGCCACCTCCAAAATTTTCTCACCCCATAGATTGTGGTTCATTAGAAGGAAAACGGTGAAGTGGCTTTTATGTGAATGTAAATTCCTTACTGTCGATGCTCAGCACAACAAGGGGTTTGTTTTCGAAGATTAGATTCAGCTTTGAGAACATTGCCCGGCTAGCTCAGTCGGTAAAGCATGGAACTCTTAATGTCAGGGTCGTGGGCTCGAGCCCACGTTGGGCGTCATTATTTTCTCTTTTGATTAGACCACTTATGTCCATTAACTCATGTTTCATATCAATAAAACAGTAGTGGAGCCTGATAGCTTTAGAGTGTACCAAACAAAAAATACTTCTTCAACCACGGAGTGCTCCAGCAGTCTGTGTTAGACACCAGCTATGAAACTGTTTAGCCCACGTAGTTTTTCCCAAGTTATTTCTGGTGCAAAACGTACGTTTCCCTAAAACAATAATTGATTTTATGCTTGACTTCTCTGCCAAAGATACTTTCATAGGAAAACGTTGACAGCAAATTGGATTTAAAAAAGACGGAGATTCAATTCAAGGCAGTGCTACAAACAGAGAGTGCTTTGAAACAAGTCACAAAAATAAGTCAGCGCCCAACGTGGGGCTCGAACCCACGACCCTGAGATTAAGAGTCTCATGCTCTACCGACTGAGCTAGCCGGGCACCAGATGAATAAGATGGTGGCAAATACTCAAGTCAAAACAAGTATTCACGTAATAAAAATATACTGGCCATGCAATTAAAATTTTCTGACTCTAAACCTTTACACCTCTGGGCCGGGTTGTTCGAAAGCCGGTTAACGTTAACCCAGGATTAAACGTTAACTGAGGCATTATTTTTTCTTGTTTAAAAATGCTTTTCACCTCTAACGTTTGGTGTAGTTTGAGATTACTACGGCTCAAAACAGAAGCGCAAACAATATCAACAGATTACCTAACCAAAAAGTTACAATACTGAAATCAAAATTCGCGTTAACCCTGGGTTAGCTAATCGGGCCTTGAATAACCCGGCCCTGGCCAATAAAAAAGACTTTTGCATGCGTATAAATAAAGATGCTTTTTTTTAATTTCAGAGATGTTACTGCATAACTCGTCAAGTACAAAATGATCGCGAAAAATAAACACGGGGGTGCGTCGATCGAAGCGAGGTTCAAACAGCGCGTTTCTTAATGACGAGTGAGTTCTTGCTTGGTCAAACTTATCAGCTCACTCCTCCCAGGCGTCGTAGCGATTAGAAGAAGATGGAAGAGCAATAGTAATCGTACAAACACTAGCACACCAAATTCAACGTGACTCTTTTACTCTCAGGGTCGTGGGTTCGAGTCTCACGTTAGGCGCATATATTTTTCGTTTGTATTAAAAAAATGTTTCCTTTCAATTGACTTAAATAATTGAGAAACTGGAATGAGGACTCTGATACTGTGGCTGCAACCATCAAATAGAACGTCCTACACGGTTGCTTTCCAGATTATGTAAACAAAATAATTTTTTTGCAGCAGGATGACCAAAGATTATCCTCAACCCAGTATCCTACCCCAGAGTTGTACAACATGTTATACAATGAATTAAAATGATACCTTTGGTGAAGAAAGTAAAAGAAAACTTTCTGTTCTTTCAAACGTCTTCAATTTACGTTAATGGTTGACATGTGCTACACAGCCATTGTATTCTCGTGGAATTTTCGAGATAAACTCGGATAACTGCGTACACTTGCCGCAAACAGCCAATTGGTTAATGTGTCCCCGTGAGAGATTCCCAGAACACAAATCTCGTTCTTCTTCTCGGTTTATTCTTCACGACAGCTATAAGTAAAGCATGTTTCCCCACGCCACCTCACCCTTCGCGACGCGGCAGTTGCCTTAACTTCTCCCCAGCTCACTCTATGCCAAGAGAAAATGAGGTCTCTTGCTCTGTACCTTTTCCAAAATTTTCTTACGCTATAGATTATGCTTCACTAGCCAGAAAACAATGGGGCGGCTATTATGTGAAGGTAAATTTCTAACAGGTTATTTTTAGCACAACACAGGGTTTGTTTTCGAAGATTAAATTTAGTTTTGAGAACATTGCCCGACTAACTCAGTCGGCAGAGAATGAGGGTGAGGGTCGTGAGTACGAGCCCCACGTTGGGCGCCATTATTTTCAGTTTTGATTAGACCACTTATGCCTATTAACTCATGTTTCATATCAATAAAACACAAGTGGAACCTGATAGCTTTCGAGTATACCAAACAAAAAATACATCTCCAACTACGAAGTGCCCCAGCAGTCTGTGTTAGACACCAGCTATGAAACTGTTTAGCCCATACAACTTTTCCCAAGTTATTTCTGGTGCAAAAGGTTTCGTGTCCCTAGCAACCGATTTTAGTTTTGACTTCTGTGGCAAAGAAACATTTAGAGGAAAACCTTCACACCAAATTAGATTTTAAAAAAGAATTCAATTCAAGGCAGTGCTACAAATTAAACAGAGAGTGCTTTGAAACAAGTCACAAAAATAAGCCAGCGCCAAACGTGGGGCTCGAACCCACGACCCTGAGATTTAGAGTCTCATGCTCTACCGACTAAGCTAGCCAGGCAACATATGCATGTAACTGCGGCTAATAATAACATTTGCATCCGTAGAAAGGACGATGTTTTTTTAATTTAAGAAATGTTACTGCATAACTTGTCGAGTACAAAATGATCGCGAAAAATGAACACGACGGTGCGTCAATCGTCGCGAGGCTCAAACAACGGGTCTCTTAATGATGAGTGAGTTCCTGTTTCGTCAAACTTATCACCTCACTCCTCGCAGGCGTCGTAGCGATCAGAAGTAGATGATAGAACAATAGTAATCGTACAAACACCAAACACCAAATTCAACGTGCCCGGCTATCTCAGTTGGTAGAGCATGAGACTCTTAATCTTAGGGTCGTAGGTCGTGGGTAAAACAGAGGTGGAGCCTGATAGCTTTAGAGTACACCAAACAAAAAAAATACTTCTCCAACTACGGAGTGCCCTAGCAGTCTGCGTTACACACCAGCTATGAAACTGTTTATCCCACATAGCCTTTCCCAAGTTATTTATGGCGCAAAACGTTTTCCCTATATAGTTTCTGACTTAAATTTTGACTTCTGTGCCAAAGAAACATTCAGAGGAAAACCTTCAGTTAAAAAAGAGATTCAATGCAAGGCAGTGCCACAAATAGAGTGCTTTGAAACAAGTCACAATTTATTATTTCTGAGCTAGCCGGGCACCATAAGCATTCAATTACAACTTGAATTTAATCATTCATGTCATAAAAACATACTGCTGACTCTTAATCTTCACCCCTGTACCACTGTGGTTAATAGACACAAGCATATATTGAATGATTCTTTTTTTTTTCAAAAAAGCCTCACACGTAATCGGTAATTCAAGTGATTTGTCTAATATTTTTCAGTAGCTGGAAGCTTCTATATAAAACAGGCAATAACAAATCGTCAGTTACTTTCTTTTTCCAGAGTTTGTGCGAAAGTATGGAATGGCATCCCCCCTGAACTTTGTAAGCAGAGGAAAGCACCTTTTCAACGCAAGTTGATTCACCTGCTTTTGAAAAGTCGTGAAGCTGAGGAGATGAATGTTGATATGCGCTACATTGACATTTCTAGCTTATATTTGTATTTCAACTGACCAGCTTTCTTTTTGATCTGTTAAAGATATCTTGCCGCTATTCTCCCCTCAGGTTAACGCAATTTATGTGTGTCTGGCTTAGTTATAACCTTTATAATCATAAAAATTACAATTTCATCGATTGTGATTGGTTTAAAAAAAAAATCTCCTATTTTCCGCACTAATTCACTTCCCGAGTTGTTATTGGACAGTTTGTTATTGGATAGTTTTTTATCGGACAGTTCAATAAGCCAATCACATTCAAAGCTGTAGTTTGAATCAACCAATCACATTTAAAGTTGTAATTACGTGCGTGCGTGCACGCGCGCTTGCTTTTGTATTTTTGGAGCCTAATACCAGTAGGAGGCGCGTCTTAGATTGTTTTAAGTCTCCTTTGTTAATGTAAATTTTCCCTTTCTTTCATAACTTGGCTATTCATCTTTTCTCGGAAATTGAAATTTTTATGATGTATTGGTAACAAGACTTCGTGTCATCCAATTCGGTCTGTAATTATGCCCGGCTCTTGATAGACAAATCGGACTCCCGCTGCGTGGTAGTCCGATTTTGTTATCACTCGTATGATTACAGACCGAATTGGACTCCACTCAGTCCTATTGCCATTACATATAATTATCACTACTATTATTTATGATTTATTTTTATTTATTCGCTCATTTATTTACTTAATTGTGTGTGTATGTGTGTGCGCGCGCTCGCGTGTGTGAGTAAAACATAACCCGCGGCGCACATGCAAGACTGAAATGTCAAGAGAGAAATGTTACATGACGTGTACATTCTAAGAACAATTATATTACCTTAAAATGATCTCGACACTGGTAGAATCTTTTCGCAATCTCCATTAGTCTCAGTCAAACGCAACAAAAACAGGAAACTTTTTAGTCAGAAGTGCATTCTTAACAAGTGATCAACCCGGAACTTTTAAATGCGCACGCGCACGATGCCAAACCTGTCCTTTTATTCTCAACGTTGAGAAAATATCGGGACCCAAGCGATCCATCAACTGAGATTACTGATCATTTCATCTGTACCTCAGCCAGCGAAACAGGGAAACGTCTAGGCGACCGATTCCGATAACTCCTTTCGTGACGTAGAGAAAGATTACAATAACGTATCCAAACCGTCGCTAGACACTCTAACCTGCCGAAATATTCTAGGCAACATATGGCAGTCTGCAGCCTTTCCCTACATCAAGGAAGCAGAAAAAGCCGCAAAACTCTACAACAAAATAATTTATATTTCAAATCGGCACTGTTAATCCTCACGGTATCAACGAACGCTTTTTATTCAACTAATTTATTGTGTTGTTTTTCACGTTACCATGCACAACCAATAGCGTAGCTCCATCTTGCTGTATTTTAACCACACACAACCCACAATTCCTCGATTCGCTCCTACGAAGGGCTAGCGCTCGAAACGTCAGCTTTCGAATCTCTTTACGGTGGCCAATTCACATTATCAACCCAGTTAATAAACCAAACTATCTTGTAGTACTCCCACCAACGAAGTACCACAGTTTGTTTACAAACTTGATGAAAATAAATCAGACACGCACTTCGCAGTCGTCCGATTTTATTAAGTAATGATCCAGGTAAGAACTGTACCATTTTCTATTGTTCTCCGGCAATAAGCTTTCCCCACATTGAAACGGTTGTGTTTTCAGACCAAGAATTTATCAACTGATGGAAAGCAGGTTTATGAAATAAAATGTATGTAAACTCTATTCTGTAAGGTAGCTTTCTTTGTGCGTAAACATTTCAACCAATCACAACAGTCGTAAACAAAGACAGTAAAAGCCTCCAATTTTTCAATGTTCCCCACATAGGATTACTGTGGTATTTAGATTTAGAAGAGATTTTGTTGAAATGAAATTAATTGATCAATTAAAGATAAATAAATCTGCAGCTACCTAAAGTTTTGGTAAGTTTTGCTGATTGAGCCAATCAGAAGTATGATAAAACAATAGCAATGTTGTGCAAAAGTTAGCACCTTTCTGCATTCCTTGCCGCGTGGTTGCCTCCTTCTTACATGGACTGTTACTTAATAGCGGATACCATAACCAAGAACAAATATTTTAAAAAGCGCGCGCTCGCCCGCGAGCGCGACCGTTATAACGTCATTGACGAAAACAATAGCACAGTTTGTTTTACGTGTGATGTATGGTTTTAACAGCGGGATAACTAAAACGGGAAGTAAAAGTTGATTGAGTTGTACGTGTCAGGTAAATATCTTACAATTGATTTTCTCTTCTTTGTGGCGCTTTTACTGTAGCTGTTTGCTTTTGCTCAGAGTTTTCTCGTCGTATTAAGACAACATCAAACTCAAGCTTGAAATTTGCACTGAAAAGCGATTCATTGAAAATGAATGAAAGAGAAACTTTCTTTGCCTTTTCTCACGAGTTAGTCATGAGAGTTAGTAAGGATGCGTAGAAACAATTAGCGCGAAAGTCTTTAAGAGGCATTACCTTGAGTTGGGAGTAAGGAGTATACCGTCACTTGCAACAACCGGCTGTCCATATGTGTGACAAAAACATGTTCTGCAGGCCAAGCAAACTTCAAAGCTTTGACAATAAAATTCCAAAGTTTACCCACCCACTAGGGAACGTTTTGGCGCCACTCCGCAAATACTTGAAGGGAAGCAAAGTCAGCAACGCGTACGAACATTTTGTCTTTTGCAGTTTTTCAAATCACAATGAATGATTGGAAATCAATAGAAGAATTTATGACGGATATCGACTGTGATCTTTTACAATATGCAGGGGAATTAAGGAAAATTATGAGCAATTATATTCAAGACTAGTCTTGAACATAATTGCTCTGCTGAGAACGCCTGACAGTAAAAAGCAGCTTGTAGCGTTAAACAACGTCAACACAGCAGTCGCAACGCCCTGAGCCAAATTTGAAATCTCCTTCACGAGAAAAGGTCTTCAAGTCGTTCAAACGATCATGCGGCGAGTATCGTATACCCAAAACGAATGACGTTATCTTCCGACAGCAGGCGTCAGTTACTTAGCCCATGTGAAAGTGCATCAAGGAAAAAAGGCAAAAAGTTAAGTTAAAACTTGAGGAAGCAAGGCGCTGAAAGAAAAGAACTTAAAGAAACCTCTGCAGAGATAACAAACGCACCTTCCAAGAGAGCAGATAAATCAGCTAAGATTAGTTGCGTAACTGGCCCCACTGAAAACTTTACCAAGTGGGCGGATAACTTTGAAGTTTGATTGTCAAAACTTTGAATTTTGATTGGCCGACATTACATGGCATGCGCCTGTGGACGTTAGTTGCAAGCGACGGCATGGAGGATTAATTCTTTCACTGTTCATACTCTCTCGTTTCAATTCAGCACCCGACTAAAAATGTTATCAAGACCAGTCGGCAAAAACGATATGACGGCGCTACGAGAGATATCCGACGCAGCGATAGCTGAGAATCTTAAAGAACGTTTAAAAGCTGGAATCATTTACGTAAGTGTCTAATATTTATGTATGGTGCTTGTTGTTTGTATATCCTATGTCTTTTAAAAGTTAATCAGCAGTGTAGAGCCTTCACCCATAAAAAGAGAGTGGCGTGACAAAGTCCTCTTCACTACCGAGCTACTTTCAGCGGCTACAGGAGATTGAGAGGAGCTGTGAAGACCTGTTGTAGGTCATCAATCTTGGATTAGTGGTTGTCGCACCTTGTGGGTACAATGCTTCACTACAACTCAAAAATAGAAATTATCTCCTATTTACAGCAAATATACAGATATTTTCACTTAAGTGTAGAAAAGGCAAAGTGGACAATATTCTCGAAGAAGAGTCGAAGAGTCGAAGAGTTTACAGCATAGACTGTCCCTTTGAAAGACCCAGTTATTCTTAAGTACCATCAAAATTATTGATATTGCAAGGTGAAGCGAAATCTTATCGTTTTACTGAAAGTTGTGTATCGGAAAGTATGTTCAATTATCTTTAGTTCTTTTACAGTGATTCCCTTCATTTCGAAAACCTCCCAACAAAACATAATGACCAATCTCTCGCATGTAAACAAAAACTAAGGTTTGGCTGACCAGGGTCTTTTAGACGCCCTCAATCAATCAACTTTTAATGGTATTCATGGCAATTTTACTCGTGATGGTATTCATGGATTTCTTAAATATAACATGAGATATTTAAGATATGGAAATCTATGTTTCCATTTTCGTTTTAGATTAGTTTCGATTGAGAAAATATTTTAAACACTCGATGCAATGTTTTAACCCATTTCCAAACATTTTGAAAAGTGTCAAAAAAACTCCGCTGCCCGTGATGTTTTTGCTTGTTTTCTCGATGTTTGGAAATGTGACATAGTACTGTCTTTCGTCTTTGATTTATTACTTTAGACGATATTTTGAAATAGAACTTATAAGACATTCACGGCTTGCTTCCAATTCTCCTTGCAGACTTACATCGGTCGTGTGTTAATAGCCGTAAATCCGTTCAAGGCTCTGGATATTTACGGTCCGGATATTCTGGAAATCTACTGCGAAGGTGGCAAAATCGACAAGCTGGAGTCTGAGATGAGAAGCATAACCGTACCTCGTCATAGAGATCGTGTTTCTCGTTGCTCAACAGCCAAGCTTCCAGCGTTCGAAACTCACAAGAAATACGTGGAAAATCTTAACAATAATGAGGTAATTAAGCAATAGACCTCAAGTTTCTATGGGTTATATAACAATTATTCCATGAGCCCGCGTTGGATATGAAGTGATAAGATAACCAACGAGCGCGTAGTGCGAGTTGGTTATAATCACTTCATATCCAACAAGGGCGAATGGAATAATTGTTTTAGTAAATTCTCAAACCGGGTTTTGCCGCCGATTTTTATTTCCACAATTTTACAAAGCGAAAAATTTTAAACTTAGCGCACTATTTTCCATATGACGTAAAACTCCGACTATTGGCTCATAGTCGGAGTTTTTTAGCCAATCAAAAAGCTAGAAATGCAATAGTCGGAGCTGAGAATTTACTAAAAGCTGATAAACCACGCGTGATGTTGGTAGAACACGAGAAGAATTTGTAAACCACGAGCCGCAGTCGAGTAGTTTACGAATTCTTCGAGTGTTCTACCAACATCTCAAGTGGTTTATCAGGCTAACATAGCTATATGCTAGCGCGCGCTGTGATTGGCTAATTTTCTATGAAAAAGAAATGGATGGTTCATAGAGATGGTTCATGCTGACGCCATCGTCGGTGAAATTTCTTGCCAGCGAAAGTTTTTCTCACAACTTTTTTCGAGTAAAACTTAACTTTAGCTGTTACTAATAGCTAGTGTTTTTCAACATTTGAGTTAGGGTTTCTCGATGACTTTGGAGACTTGGAAAATTAATGTGTCTGAAATGGTTGCAGAAACATCAATGCTACCGGTGAAAACAACACGTGCACGCGCACGTGCACGTGTAGCGAAACGTGCTGTCAGTGAAAACAACACGTGCACGTGCACGTGCAGAACTTGCAATTTGATAAGTGCAGAAAAAGCGACTTTTCAGCGTGAAAAATGTCTTGCTATGTTATAAAAGCAATGGACAATGCCTAGCTAGCGTCCATCCAATTCGGGATCCACTTGGATAGTTGGGAGAGCACTTAGGTAGCTAGAGATGCTCTCGGCTGCGCCTCGAGCATCTCTTACGCTACCTTCGTGCTCTCCCAACTATCCGCGTGCATCCCGAATTGGATGGACGCGCGCTAGGCATTGTCCATTCCTTTAATAACTCATAGAAAACTTGTGGTCTATTGCTTTATTATAATAATAATTCACAAGAGGCGCGATTTCTCCGTGGGTTTACCGGCACAATAACCCACAGCTGATTGACCAATCAAAGCGCGCGCATTGATTTGGTTATTATATAAAAGGTAGATATAAGATCTTCAAATAAAAGTAATCGTTGCATGACGGGGCAAGTAATAAGGCCAATAACTAAACTTAGCCAATAAGAATGCTCTCATGCCGTTTAAACACTTTCGACTTGTTTGGTTTCATTTTAAACTTTCCACGAAACACTGCCCCTCTCTTGAATAAAGGTTTTCTCATGTTTAGGGTATCCGAATACGGGAATACTTATCGGGAGACGGATTATCAAAAATGTTCAATTTTTAAACCATTATCACAAATCCTAAGCAAGAAACATTTGTGTGCAAGTTATTAAAGAATTCCTGTGGTCCCGTAGAGCGAGCTAGCTTGACTGTGACAAAGAAATCGAAATTTCCAAGAGATTTGTCTTTCAATTTGAGTTCCTATAAGCCATTAAAACTGAAATGTAGTTCACTATTTGCTGAGAAAACAGTTATCAACTATTAAATAGGACTTTTATAGCGCCCATGCTAGAGTTCACAGCGCTGTACAACTATGTCACGAATGCAAACCGGGACGCTATTTTTTCCCGCGTTCAGTGCTCTCACAGCTAGCCACCGACATTGAGGTGAATAGTTGTTTTAGTATATACTAAAACAATGAGATAATATACACCGCATAAAGGTAATTTGGATTATTTCTCCACTTGTCACGGATGCAAACCGGGACGCTATTTTTTCCCGCGTTGCTCTGAGGTAAATAGCCAAGGATATTCAGAGTTTGACTAGCCAATCAGAGCGTGCCTTCAAGGCTAGCTATCCAATGTTCTAGCTAGTGTACACTAATTAACAATTAGACTACGAGCCCGAGCTTTCTACGAGCAGATAGTCAACGAGGCGCAGCCGAGTTGACTATCGCTTGTAGAAAACGAGGGCGAGTAGTCTAATTGTTTTAGTATAAATTTATCGTAGTCTCATTGCATAAAAAGAAAAAAATGTCAAGTAACGCGTAGAAAAAAACTGTTTTATTATGTTACATCAGGTTCAAACGTGATGCGCGATGTGCACTGATGCGTAACTGTTGACTATCAGAAGATAGAAAACGGTAATATAGCCAATCAAATTCACGGATTCACAATAGGCTACGGTAAATTTATACTAATTTTGGTTATTTCTTCTTTTATATAATTTCAATTGTTTGCAGGAGCCAAAGCCTCCGCACGTTTATGAACTAACAAGCAACATGTATCACAACATGATGATAGAAAAGGAAAACCAGTGTGTCATTTTAAGGTATAAGATATGGATGACAAGGTGACTGAAAATATTACTTGTAGAAAATAACATCTTTACAGGAGACCATGCGTACTATTCCAAAGGAAGATAAAAATGTTCTCCAAGGTATCACGTCATTGTGTCTTTATCAGCGGCCATCTTGGATTCGCTACATTAGATTTTTCCATTTTTCCAAAATGTAAAAAAAAAAGCACCATAAATGACTGATTAGTAACAAAACTTTAAAAAAAATTCTTAGAAGTAGCAACAAGTGAAAATAAATTTTATTAATCAAAACAGGAAAATTGACAGCCATTTTTCAAGCTATTCTTCATAGTTTTTAACTATCATATTCATCTTGACTATTAAATGAAACTTTTACTTTTTTGGGGAAATTGCAATGGTTATGACTAGTTGGTAAGAGAACATCCTGTCATCCAATTCGGTCTGTAATCCATAACTTTTGATTAACCAATCGGACTCCCGCTTCGTGGTCATTCGATTTTGTTAATCACCCCTATGCTTGCAAACCGAATTGGGTTCTACTCAGTCCTATTTCCATTATTAGGCTTATTTAGCAAAGAGAACGGCGAGCGCAGAACAAATACCCAAATATGGTTAAATTAGAACAAAATCCAGGCTATTCCGCGCAACCTCCAGTCGTCATCTGACGTTTCCGTCCTGTTGTTAATGAGTCCATTAATTCATGCATTACCTTATTAATGTTTATGGTGACTCTTCTATTGCACTATTTACAATTGTAGCGGAGAAAGTGGAGCAGGTAAAACTGTTACAGCAGGACATATAACTAACTTCCTTACCCAAGTGTCCGAAAAGGGATCGGAAAGAGTAGAGGTTGGTGTGTTGATTGTGTAATGCGGTGCGACTGCACTTCTCTGGTTAATTTTGCTTGAGAGCTACGATAGCAGAACGTTTTCATTGCGCATGTCTGATAGGCCAGTAGGCCACAAAACGGCCACACTAGGTTCAAAGGAGGACTTTATTTTTTTCTGTTTAGCAAGTCAAGGATATCATCACCCAGTCTGGTCCTCTGTTAGAAGCTTTTGGCAACGCCAAAACATCGAGGAACAACAACTCAAGCCGATTTGTAAGTATACTTCTATTGGCAATAACCCTTGTGGGTAAACACCTCTTGTAAACCATTTACAAGTTTACTTAAATTATTCATGCTCAGTCTGAACAGAAACGGAAGCTGATTGGTAGATGTAAGAACTAAATCACTGTTGTGGATTACTTAAAACATGGGAATCTTTGTTTCCCCTGGAGAGTGATTTATGTCACATTTTCTTGCTTTTAAAGTGCAAGTTCCTTGAGATTCACTTTAACCAAAACAGTCAACCAGATGGCGGGAAAATTTACACCTTTTTGCTGGAAAAGGTAAGTCAGTTTTAAAATTTCTCTAAACCACTTTTACTTTTAAATTGTTATAACTTATTTGCTTTCGCTTTGGCTTTCCATCACTACCATTTGTGACTTGTCATTGAACTTTTAATTTATGTTAACGATTTAACGGTTTAATGATTTGGTACAATCTGTTTAAAAATTATGTAAGTCTCCTCTTGTAAACTTATTAAATTTTTGTAATTGTTTTGTATGACTGTTCCGCGCAGACTAGCAATGCTATTTGCGGAACAGTCCTTTCTACGCTGGATATTTATTCTATAAATAAAAGTTGTTGTTGTTGTTGTTTGTTGTTGTTAACTGGTTCAAAGTTTCCCGCCAGTTTCTCATCCAATCAGAAGTAAATCCAAAACCAATCGCGAAGCGTTTATACACTTTTCCCCGCGCTTTGTGTCAACTATGTATATGCATTTGGTTGGAGTTTTTATTGGTTTGATGAATTGCCTGTGCTATTTGTGAGCAGCTCGAGTTATTACTTTGGTTTTGTTTTCAAACCGCCCTGCGTAGAGACTAATAGTGATCTGTTGAAAGTCCACAAATCTTATTGCTTCTATCAACCCTGATCATTCGCTCGCGCGCCACTTTAACTATTCGTTATCGGTATGGATCTACTAGCCTTCTAAGGCAACACGCCGTTCTCTAATTGGCTTAGCTACTCACTTTCTATTCCGTTTTAGTACAGATATACTAGCGTTCTATCACGAACATCGTTCTCTGATTGGCTACGCTACTCACTATCTGTTCTGTAATAGATGGTGAGTAGCTTAGCAATGTGCCCTCGTTAACAAAGGCCGTTTCTTGGCGTTTTCGAAGTGTTGTGAAGAGGATTTAGATAAAGTTTTAAACGACTAGTAGACTTATACTAAACCAATAAGATTATTCGCTCCCGATTTCTATGAGTGATAGAAATCTCGAGCTCATAATCTTATTGTTTAGTGTATAGCAGTAGCTTAGCAGTGTGCACTTGCTAACAAAATGATGGCCGCTTCTTGGCGTTTTCCAGTGTCTTTGAAGAGGATTTAGATAAAGTTTTAAAAGGCTAGAGGATTTTTCGTAAAAATTTGATTCGCTCTCAAATTCCTTACGTGATAGGTGACCAGGCCTGCTTGTTTTCTCGGCCTTAGTTTTGGGTTCGATCAGTGAGAAGATACCTCAAACACACGGTGTCTTTCCACATTTCCAAGCTCCTCAATATTCCGCTACGCGTTGTATTTTCAACTCTCTCGGTGTTTGGATTTGTGGTAAAACATATGGTCTCTTTTGTTAGACAAATTACATAAAACCCTCCTTTTGCGACACTGAGATTGAAGTAGAAATCACTAGCATTCAATAAAACCCGTATTGAACGCCACGCATTTTTCATATTTACAGTCTCGAACTGTTGGACAAGCACCACATGAAAAAAACTTTCACATATTTTACCAAATACTCCGTGGCTGCACAGAAGAGGAAAAAGGTAAATTATCACTTATGCCAGCTCACAGTAATACATTGCTAGAGGAAATAAATGCAAGCCGTTAATTTATTGCCATAATAGATGTATGCTTATTTTTTGGTAGTTTCGGTACACAGCCAACTGTACACATTTCAAAGTAAATAACAGAATGGTTTCAGAACTGTAAAATGCAAAATATGGTCCTTAAATGGGTAGAGAGCCACCCCTTTATTAGCTTTAATTTACAATAATTTAAACCCAAACATAAAAGTCCAATTCTAGCTATATTGCATCATTACGTAAGTTGTTTTTTTTTTGTTTACTTTTTTATTTATTTATTTATTTATTTATTTATTTATTTATTTATTTATTTATTTATTTATTTATTTTTGATTTTTATTTTTGCTATCCTTCATTTACGCACACGGCTACGTTCTGGAAACTTTCAAGTTTATAGTGATTCAGTCACCATTGTTTAATTTCTGAAGAGCGTTTTTATAATCATGTTATACATTTTCTGTTTTCTTCAGGACATTTTGACCTTCGGGGAAAAGTAGACGATTATTACTACTTGAATCAGAGTGGAATGCACGTGACTGATGACACAGATGACACGAAAGACTACACCGCAACAAAGGTACGTGATATGCAAATTGCACTTAATAAATTTGTATTTGTCTCCTTATAGTTTCAGGCATTGAATATGTACTGACCTATTTGTAGCTACATTAATTAAAGGTTTTCTTATAAGACTTTCGTAGAAGCTGGTAGAAGTCAAATTAGGGAAATTGCATCCGGGCAATCTCAAAATACGCATAATCCGACGAACCCAGCGTAATTGTAAATCAAAACAGTGCTATACATGTATACGCGTAACACAACACGCACAGTAGCAAACTCGTGAACTAACTTTTCATACTTATAACTCTATCCCTGATTGAAGAAAACTCGTAATTTATCGCCATGGTCAGTTGAAATGGTCTTGGCCCGCCAAATCGCAGCTTGCTTTGCGGTAAACATCGGGAAATTAAACAGGACTATCCCTCGGAGTATTTACAGATCCCAGCGGTAGTTTCATCCACTGATCCACAGACAGAAGGATATCAATCATTCGAAATTCAGAATACCAAGATTATCGATTGCACCAGATCTGTGCTCCTTCTAACCCTTAAATTAGTTGAACGCACCGATTGAAAAGATCTCGAATCCTCAGCAAATACAATTATTGCTACTTCAGTGTACAAACGGTGCTAAGACCGAAGACAAAATACAATTTTTGCCTTTTTTACCGTAATTTTCATTATAACCTCGCTTACTTAAGAAACCTGTATTGTCAGAACTGAAACAGGATTCCAAGATAAGACTGAACAACGTGAATCAAAAAGTAAACAAGTGAAGGGAATGTCTTTTTCGTTATTTAAACGCACAGTAAGGGAAATACATCAGATACGAAAAATTGTGAAGAAAAAATAAAGTACGAGGCTAGGGAGGGACGAAAAAGAGAAAGCACAAATATTGTATTTATTTTACTCTACTTATTTATTTAAACTGCTTCTTTTAGACCGCAATGGACGCCGTTGGTTTGGATGCTATCAAACAAAACACAGTCTTCCAGCTCCTGTCAGCCATCTTACATCTTGGCAACATCGAGTTTAAGGAAAATAAGAATGTAGCATTTCCAGCTAATGAGAAGTGTAAGAAGAATAATTTTATAATCCGTGTTAAACTAGCAGTGAGACAATCAGTTAACTTATATTAAATCACCAGGGCGGAGTTTTCATGAAGTTTTGGACATCCCCTTTCTTTCTAATCCCCCGCTTCTCCTCCCCAGTCCCTCTCCCCTCGTAAGTGAGTGGCGTTTCCGAAAAACCTTTTTTTGTTACAAAATAAACTCGATAGATAATAAATTATGTCCATGTTTGTTTGCGAGAGACAATAGTTTCTGTCATTTCTACGATCTAGAACATTCCTAATTAATACAACAAATTAAAGTAAAAAGCACTTCTTGGATACTTCATTTTACCTGTTATTAATATTTCCTCGTTTGATCATCAGTTGATGTTACAGTAACTACAAAATTATTCCATTATTTTAGTGGTAAAATACCTCGCTCAGTTGCTAGGAGTGAATCAAGAAAACCTACAGGAGAAGTTAATCAGGTGAGAGCTAGCGAATAAGAAGAAACAGCTTTGAGATCGGCAAGGCTGGATACACATAGAGGCCAGCAGCCTCGAGAATTACAAGCGTTAAAATACAAAAGTATCAACGGCCGATACATACAATTTTTCTTTCCTTTTTGTTGGCAGATAGCTTAAAACGTGATCTTCAAAATTCGTGATCTACTCTACCGTATTACCGTCTCATAGTGATTTTGCTTAGGATAAGGCAAAACAATGATGGAAAGTCAGCTGCATACGAGCCAAGAGGCCCATTAGGACACAGCTTGCTCCTGTTTCTGTTTCAGTCCCAGTTTAGAATGAGAGTAATGAAAAATGCTGAAATACAAATGAACATGTGACCATCGCAGTTGTAATCGCAATTAAAGAAATTGCAAATTAAATCCGAAAAAAGAGTTAACAATATACTCATCTGAAGTTTCGAAATATTTTGTTCCTTAATTGATAAGTTCCGGAGCTTTGTTTGAGTTTTTTTTTTTTTTTACTGAATGGTAAATTGTACAGGGGCGCATTTCTCGGGTTCAACTAACCGGATGGATTTTTCGGCGGAAGGGAGTGTTTGTTTGAATGCATAAATTACTGAACTCCAAAACCCAAAGAAAAGTTTGATTGTCTTCAGAACGTATTTTTGAGCGAGGCAGACTGTCAACTGAGTACAGAAGATCCGCGTATTATGTGGAATGCGGTGCAGACTTAATTAAAATGGGTGGTCAAAGCCACGCTTTCAATTCAAGATTCTCTACTAATTTCAATTTAATATGCTCTATGGTTAAGTTTTCTTGAGTCGATACCGGTTGCTTGTTCTATATTTAACAATTATTCACCGAAGTGGAGGTAAATATCCACCACTTTCACTGACTCTGAGGTGAATAATTGTTTTAGTATATGCCACACAAGCTGAATAACTAGCGGACCAAAGAGTAACTTTATTTGTGACAATATACCGACAAAAGCCATTTTGCTTTTCTTCGGCTCAGCTCGGAGGTGAAAAGCACTTGGCAAATCACCTCCGTGCTGGCCAATCAGCGTTTGCGAAAAGTATTATTCACTTGTGTGGTATATACTAATAAAAGTTATTACCCATGGGAGCCGAGCTTAGTTAATTTCCGACGCAATAACAAGTAAATATTTACTTTATACACCCATTCTAGTGTAATCACTGAAACTCGTTGGGGCGGAAGAGTTGAGATAACAAAGAAAACAAACAACAAACATCAGGTAGGAGATTACTGAAAACGCATGAAATGATTTGCTGTTTCATCCCATTATTTTGTGTTCTCTTTTTTTGATGTCTTCTTCATCATATCGTTATGTTTATAGGCTGTGATGGCCCGTGATGCTCTTGCCAAAGCTTTGTATTCACATCTTTTTGATTACCTTGTCAAGGTTCGTGTTTATTCCTGGTTCAACAGGGTCAGCTTTCGGCTCTCGTCTACAGCCATTTATCTACGATGATAGAAACTACAAAGGGTAGTCAATCGTTGGACTCGGGTTGAAATTTGAGTTATTTTGTGAACGGCATGTTTTCCCTGTTCAACGTGAAATGGCAATTTTTCTCAATGACCCCTGATGTTTTTAGTAGCCGTGACTGAGGGCTATCTTATTAAAACGATAGGCCGAGAAGAGCTTCCAACCACTCCTCCTCCTTGTACCAAGTTGAGAGGTAAGAGGTTGCTATTACCTCCGAGGGATGCATTCGTGTAAACAAAAATGTAACTTTTTCCGCTTTTTCCGTAAATTAATAAACGACCGCTCACATTTTCCGAGAAATGTAATCTAAACTCGAGTCTGGCGAGAGTTTTTCCCGATTTTTGGAAGCATGAAGCGACTTGAAGTTTTACTTATTCTAGACGGAATGCTAGTCTATATGACGGGGATTAAAAAAATATTTCAGCAATAATAACACATTGAGAAAAGGCAATCTTGTTACATAACCTGTTCAGGACGAAATTCACAGAATTTAAAACGTGAAGCCTGAACATCAGTATCTTCAGAAATCACTCATTTAACAAATTCCTTATGGTGTTGCTTTTTCCTTCTTCCTGATAAACAGGTTATCAATGATGCCATGCAGAAAGAAAAAGACAATTTCTCCATAGGCATACTTGACATTTCTGGCTTTGAAACATTTAAAGTAAGTTTACTGCTTAATTAGTTTATCTTTATATCTAATATACCATTTTACAGATGTCTGCTCGGTGACCTGGCCTTTGAATGGCGGCGAGGTTGCAGGTGACCTTGTTTTGATACAGACCTCACTGCTTTTGTTGTGTAAATCAAGTTGTTCTTATGCTAACTAGATGCTTTTACATAACGAAAGCAGAGAGGTCTGAATCAAAGCAAGGTCACCTCCAGCCTCGCTGCCATTCAAAGGTCAGGTCACCGAGCAGGCAACTGTAAAATAGTCTACTGGATGACTTGTAAATGTGTGATAAAACTTGTTTTAAATGTGACGAAATCACGGCTAACTGATCAAATATACGCGTTTTGCCCCACACAGAGTATTTCCACTTTGTAGAACTCACACTCGACTGAAATGCTTTAACATTATATAGATATACAATTAAAATTGTATATCTATAAGCGTCAACCCAATGGTACCATCTGGTATACTCTCGCCTTATAAACCTAATCCGAGATAATTTCTGCCAGAGACAAGCTGCAATCAAAACCCACTGGAGTTAAAGTGTTTCTAATTTTCTAGATAACAAATAAATAGTCAGTCAGTCAGACAGACAGACAAACAGGCAGACAAGCAAACAGACATAGCAGAGAGACAGTTAGATAGGTAGAATGAGAGACAGACAGTCACTGCTGGCAAACAGATAGGTAGACGGCAGACAATTGGACTTTGAAAACTGGTAAAGCAAGGGCGAAAATGGTTTCAAATAAACACGTCTGTCCGTTTTGCCAGAAACTATTGTATAACTTACTTGGTATTCCTTTAAACCAACAGGAAAACGGCTTCGAACAGTTTGCTAT